>JBBGZY010000351.1:4110000-4260000 GCA_037952925.1 Lithobates clamitans | reverse complement strand
ATCACACTTGTGGGGATGACCAATTACTCGCCAGACATGAAAAAAAAAAAAATTATGAATGAAATTGAACGCAGTTTCTCACTGAAGCTAACTTAAGGTAGGCTAAGTTGTAGGTTTTACAGTGACATTAGTTTTAGTAGATTTTCTAGGTTTTTAATGCTCTTTACTTTTTATTGGGGACTTGCTAGTTAATTTTTTTTTCTTTTTAAAAGGGGGGGGGGGAGGGCCCCCCCCTCCCGCCGCGATCCGGTGCCCTCCGCCGCTTACCGGAGCCGTCAGTAGCGGCGGAGGCGATCGCACCCGTCTCCCTCCTGTGCCTGGAGACGAGTGAGGCTAAGATGGCGCCCACTCGTCTCCATGACACTGCTGGGTGGGGACTTCCGCCCACGCCTCTTAAAACGCATATTTTTTTCGATGTCATTTTTTTTTAAATTACTTTTTTTTTTTTATTGCATTTTAGTGTAACTATGAGATCTGAGGTCTTTTTGACCCCAGATCTCATATTTAAGAGGTCCTGTCATGCTTTTTTCTATTACAAGGGATGTTTACATTCCTTGTAATAGGAATAAAAGTGACACAATTTTTTTCTAAACAGTGTAAAAATAAATAAAATAATGTAAAATAAAAAAAAAAAAAAACAAAAAAAAAAAAAACCCCGTCCCGACGAGCTCACGCGCAGAAGCGAACGCATACGCGAATAGCGCCCGCATATGAAAACGGTGGTCAAACCACACATGTGAGGTATCACCACGACCGGTAGAGCGAGAGCAATAATTCTAGACCTCCTCTGTAACGCAAAACATGCAATCTGTAGAATTTTTTAAACATCGCCTATGGAGATTTTTGAGGGTAAAAGTTTGACGCCATTCCACGAGCGGGCGCAATTTTGAAGTGTGACATGTTGGGTATCAATTTACTTGGCGTAACATTATATTTCACAATATAAAAAAAATTGGGCTAACTTAACTGTTGTCTTATTTTTTTATTCAAAAAAGTGAATTTTTTCCCAAAAAAAAAGTGCGCTTATAAGACCGCTGCGCAAATACGGTGCAAAAAAAAGTATTGCAATGACCGCCATTTTATTCTCTAGCGTGTTAGAAAAAAAACAATATATAATGTTTGGGGGTTCTAAGTAATTTTCTAGCAAAATAAAACGGTTTTAAACATGTAAACACCTAAAATCCAAAACGAGGCTGGTCCTTAAGTGGTTAAAGATGTTTGCAATGAATAGTTTGAATTTGTACAATGATTCTTGCTGACCATTGTGCCTTATTGTCTGTTACGGTACTGTTGTACCGTGTCTTTTTAATAGAGGTCTAATAAATTTCTATCCGAAAAAAAAAATGCTTGAAGTCATATATTCCCTTTAAGTAAACATTGTTTCACTTGTCAGATTATTTGCCTTGCAGTTGCTGCCCAAACATTTTAAACTGTAAGGCTTCACCATCTGTGGTTCTTTGAGTATTTACTACAGCACATTAAAAATTTCTGAATAAAAATTTACAAAAAAAAAAATTTAAATACAAATCTATCAATATTTTTACAGAAAGTTTTGAGGAATTCTCACCTTTAAGCTGAAGTAAGCATGCAGCCGGAAGAAGCTCCTGCACATTCTCCACCGTTACATGAACAGTCTCTGTGTACACAAAATCAAGTAGGATTTCCATGGTGGAGGAAGTCAGTCCCTGTATATCAACATATGGTTTTCCTTTCTCAGACAGCTGTAGGTCAGTAGAGTAAAGGGAAAAAAAAAAAAAAAAAAACACTTTAAAAACTGAAAGTATTTGGCAAAAACATTAACTATGAGGCTGTATTAACACCTCTGCGGTTTCTGCACATTTTACATGCCATTCTACTTTTTCCTATGCAAATTGTATTTTGTTAGAAACTGCAACAAAAAATACAGCAAACAGGGTTTTATTTTTACCGTATTTAACCCCCAACAAAACACATTGATGTGAATGCACTTTAGGCCCCTTCAGAAGGGCGAACCCTGCCAGCAGATCCCTCCTGCCCAGCGGGGAATCTGTCTGCTGATCCCCGCTGAGCAGGTGAGTGACAAGTCCATGTCTGCTCCGCTTATGCACAGCGGACATGGAGACAGTGCGCTTTCCTTTATGGTCAGTCTGTTTCCATCCGAATGTTATCCGATCCACCAGACGGATGGGAAACAGATCCTCCATCTGTCTGTTTTTTGGATCAGATCGGATGTCGGCGGGTGTCAAGGGACACATGTCCGTTGACATCCGCCTCTCCATTAAGAGCAATGGAGGTCTGATCAGGTCCTTCTAAAAAACTGACAGGCAGACCCCAATCGGTCCCCCCCGTGTAAAAGGGGCCTTAAAGTACCAGTTCTTAAAAGGGATCAAAAAAGTGAGAAACAAAAACACATTCACAATCTAAAAAGCACCGGGGGTCTAATAATCTTAATGAGCTTCAGTTAGTCAGCAGAGAAAGCAAAATTTTAGACCTTTGCTGCCAATAATTTGGCCCGCATAAGAGCTGCTGGAAACTTCTACGGCCTTGTAATATATGCTCAACTGCCAACGAAGACAAGATTTAGGGAAGACACATGTGGCCCAATACCATAATGATATTAGAGCCAGATGTATTTATTAGGCCACCCAGATGTCCCCTAGTGCCAATAAAGAGCACAGTTACCCACAGATTTTGTATAACTTGTTAGGAGAATTGACCCAATTCCATACAGATATTATAGCCAGATTCATTTAATAGGCCCCACAGATCTTCTCTAGTGCCAATATTGAGCGCGAGTCACCCACAGAAATGTTATAACTCTGAGAATTGGCCCACTTCCATACTGATATTATAGCCAGATCTTCCGTGGTGCCAAAAACGAGCTCTGTCACCCACAGAAATTTTAGAACTTGTTGAGATTTTCCATGCAAAGTATTTAAATATAGGTGTGGCTTCCAATCACTGGTAAAGCTGCATGCTAGAGTTAAGTAGGCTTTATAGCGTGTTGCTGGTAAGGAATCTATTCAGATTATAGTCAGCCTTAGAAATGGTGAGGACTAAGAAACTCTCATTGGACACAAACAGCAAGACAAAAAAATAACTTCAGATTTGCAAACACTATTTTCTAGTGGAAAATTACTACCAGAAAATAAATAATATAGCATTATATACTTCAGATATTACCCCAATTCCTACAACAGTTTTTTTTTTTTTTTTTTTAAATAGTGTAACAGTAAAAACTGTGTCTACTAAAAAGATAGCTTACCTCACTAGTAAACATAGCACAAAAATAGTCACTGCAAGCAGCAAGAACAATGCGATGAGCAGGAAAATCCTTCATATTTACACGAAGGGTCACGTCACACAATGTTTGGCTCTTGCGTAATGAGTTCATAGTGTTTAAGATTGATTTGGCATGGGAGTTTGTCATGATGTCTTTGGGAGCCATGATGTCAGCAGGCATCGCTATGTCTGAATAGACCTTTTATAAAGAAAAAACAAAAAACCATCATTAAAATGTTTTCCCAAAAATATGGAAAGAAAACAATTTGTGTGTCATTTTAACCACTTAAAATGTGCCGCTGTAACTGGTAATTGCGTGGTCATGCAATGTTGCACCCAAACAAAATTTGCGTCCTTTTTTTCCCCACAAATAGAGCTTTCTTTCGATGGTATTTTATTGCCTCTGCGATTTTTTTTTTTTGCGATATAAAAACGGAAAAAGACCGAAATTTTTTTTAAAAAAATGCTATTTTCTACTTTTTGTTATAAGAAAAATCCAATAAACTCAATTTTAGTCATACAGTTAGGCCAAAATGTATTAAGCCACATGTCTTTGGTAAAAAAAAATGTCAAAAAGCGTATATTTATTGGTTTGCACAAAAGTTATAGCGTCTACAAACTAGGGTGCATTTTCTGGAATTTACACAACTTTCAGTTTATGACTCTCATTTCTTGAGGTGTTAAAATGGCAGGGCAGTACACCCCCCCCCCCCCCCCCCCAAGTGACCCCATTTTGGAAAGTAGACATCCCAAGGAAATTGCTGAGAGGCATGTTGAGCCCATTGAATATTTAATTTTTTTGTCCCAAGTGATTGAATAATGACAAAAAAAGAAAAATCTTTTACAAAACGTTGTCACTAAATGATATATTGCACAAACATGCCATGGGCGTATGTGGAATCACACCCCAAAATAAATTATGCTGCTTCTCCTGAGTACGGAGATACCACATGTGTGGGACTTTTTGGGAGCCTAGCCGCGTACGGGGCCCCTGAAACCAAGCACCGCCTTCAGGATTTCTAGGGGCCTAAATTTTTTATTTCACTCCTCACTACCTATCACAGTTTTTAAGGCCATTTTTTCAAAACTTTGTGACATAAAGCGAGGTCTGCAAAATACTCACAATATCTCTCAGCAAATAGCTTGGGGTGCCCATTTTCCAAAATTTGGTCATTTTGTGGGGGGGGGGTGCCATCTGGGCATTCCATGGCCTCCAAAACTGTGGTTTTCGGGGTCCCGTACACGGCTAGGCTCCCAAAAAGTCTCACACATGTGGTGGTGGTGGTTCCATGGACTCGACACGCTTCTCAGCAAATAGCTTGGGGTGTCTACTTTCCAAAATGGGGTCATTTGGGGGGGGGGGGTTGAACTGTCCTGGCATTTTATGCGCAACATTTAGAAGCTTATGTCACACATCACCCACTCTTCTAACCACTTGAAGACAAAGCCCTTTCTGACACTTTGTTTACATGAAAAAATACAGACCCTACAGATTAAAATGGTAGGCGTTTCATTTTTTTCACACAGTATTTGCACAGTGATTTTTCAAGCGCATTTTTTTGGGAAAAAACAGTTTTTTTAATTTTAATGCAATATATTGCCCAAATTTTTGATGATATAAAAAAAAAGATGATCTTAGGCCGAGTTCATGGATACTAAACACGACATGCTTTAAAATTTTTAAAATTTTTAAAGCGGTTGTATAGTCTTTATTTTGACTTTTACCTACAGGTAAGCCTATAATAAGGCTTACCTGTAGGTAAAAAAAATATCTCCTAAACCTTTACGGTTTAGGAGATATTCCCCTTGCTATGCGCCGCTGACTGCAGCGGCGCATGCGCACAGGGGATTCTCGGCTGAAGCCCGGCAGCTGCCGGACCTTGCCGAGTAAGAAATCTCCCGCGCGCATGCGCGGGAGTGATGACATCGCGGCTCCAGCCACTCACAGCTCTAGAACCGCGATACCCGGAAGACACGCCGAGGCAACATGACAGCTCCCTCGGCGTGGACCAGGTAAGATACTGACGCCTCGTTCTAAGGTAAGTATTTCATAATGAGCTAGTATGCGGTGCATACTAGCTCATTATGCCTTTTGCTTTACAGGGTTAAAAAAAAAAAAAAAAAAAATTGCGGGTATACAACCGCTTTAAAAGCCTTTACAGGTTACCACTTTAGATTTACAGAGGACTACTGCTAAAATTACTGCCCTCGATCTGACCTTCACGGTGATACTTCACATGCATGGCGCAATTGTTGTTTTTGATGCCAGGGGTGCTTTATTTTTTTTTTTAATTATTTATTTTATTTGTAAACTATTCCTTTCATTTCTTTTTTTAATCATTTTTATTGTTATCTCAGGGAATGTAAATATCCTCTATGATAGCAATAGGTAGTGACAGGTACTCTTTTTTTTGAAAAAATTGGGGTCTATTAGACCCTAGATCTCTCCTCTGCCCTCAAAGCATCTGACCACACCAAGATCAGTGTGATAAAATGCTTTCCCAATGGCGCTGTTTACCTCCGGCGAAATCTAAGTCATGAAATGCTCGTAGCTTCCAGTTTCTTAGGCCATAGAGATGATTGGAGCCGTTCTGGTCTTTGATCAGCTCTATGGTCAGCTGGCAGAACCACTGGCTGCATTCTCAGGTTCCCTGTTGGGACAGGAGAGCCAGAGAAGACCATGGAAGACAGTTGGGGGGGGGGGGGGGGGGGACATTCCCTCCCACTGCTTGTAAAAGTAGTCTAGAGGCGAATGAGCCACTAAGATTGCTTTTACATGAAAGCCGACCGCTGGCTGAAAAGAATGATACCAAGATGATACCTAAACCCGCAGGCATACCAGTCCTCGTTGGGCATATATTGTAATCTTTTTTTTCATGCAGCCTGTTGGTCGGTGAGTATGCCCACCATTAGAATACCTCTCTTCATCCACCCACTTCTAATGATGGGCATACATGCACCATTTTGTTTTTAACTGTGGTGGTGAAATCACGTCCTACAGCGCTGGAGTCACGGCTTTATGTATCTTGAGAGCAAACGCTGTTGCTGTCAAGATAAAAAAATCCGCGCTGCAACTGAATGGCGTACCTGCTAAGAAAATGATGGTTAACAGTAAAACAAAGTGACATTACAGTATAACAGTAAGACATACCATACCTGCAAAGCAAATACAAAACAAAAATAGTAAAAAATAAAACAATTTTTTAAACGCAATCTGTGCCTAAAATATATACATATATGCCGAAGCATGGGGGCATTTGCCCCCATGCTTCGGCATATATGCTCTTTTTTTTAACTGTGAAAGCAAATACATTAAAACATAGTAAAAACAAAACAGAGAGAACGATAGATATAAAACAATAGTGAGTAAACAGTGGAGCAGACAGTAGAGAGCGAACATAAGAGAGAAAACAATAGAGAGAGATTGAAGAAAAAAACAACCACAACTATTTGTGGCTTTTTTATTTTTTTGTGTGCGTTTTTTTTTTCACTTTTATAAAAACCGTACAAATAAACTATAAACTGCGCATTGCAGATTAGGGTCTCTCAAAATGTGTGATGGCCATCACATCTTTCGAGACCCCGAGACCCTGTGTACGTGTGCTTATGACTGTGTGGTGCTGTACCCTACGCTAATAGACAACTAGTGTGTGATAGCGTTCGAAACAGTCACCAATGCAAAGACCAGGTTGGTCAGGACAGGAGGGACAATAAAAGCGAGTGTCACGCCTAAATCCACGCTTTCTATACACACAACAGCTTCTTTGGGGTGTTCTTTGGATAGGGGTACCAGAGAGGACATACGGAAAATGCCTCTCATGTAGCCGGCTTACTGCATTTGCGTTGGGAAGTTGGGCCAGAGCAAAATCTGGAAACAGAAGGGCTCTGATAATCTCTTCCTGGAATTTAAGGAAGGATCCAGTTCATCCTGAAGCTCTGTATAGCACATGAGCGTTTAGCAAAGCCAATTGAAATAAGTATAAAGACACTTTTTTATACCAGCGTCTGGCCTTACGGGCAATTAGGTACGGCGCCAACAACTAGTCATTGAGGTCCACCCCTCCCATATTGGTGGTTATATTCATGGACACAGAGGGGTTTATCCACACCAGTAGCCGTAGGAATTTGGACTGTCGTGTCTGTGTGAAGGGAGGAAAGAACGAAAACATTCTTATTATCCCTCCACTTCACAGCAAGCAAATTATTACATCTCAAGCAGGCTCTCTCCCCCAGCCTAAGACGGGAATCTACAAGCCGCTGGGGAAAGCCCCGGCGATTAGATCGCACGGGGCTACATGCGCCAATTTGATGATCAAACAAGTGACTAAAAAGTGGCACGCTTGTGTAATAATTGTCCACATACAAGTGGTACCCCTTTCCGAATAAGGGTGACACCAAGTCCCACACAATCTTACCAGTGCTCCCTATGTAGTCAGGGCAGTTCTCCAGCTCTATGCAACTATCTCTTCCCTCGTAAACCATAAAACTACATGTATAGCCTGTGGCCCTGTCACAGAGCTTACATCTTGACCCCGTATCTGGCACGCATCTGGGAAGATACTGTTTGAATGACAAGCGGCAAGAAAACTTAATCAGGGACTCATCAACGCAGACAACTTGATGGGGAGTAAACATGGCTGCAAAACCTTGGTTGAAGTGGTTTACGAGGTTTACGAGGGGCCGAATTTTGTAGAGCCGATCAAATTCAGGGTCACCCCGAGGACGAGAGTTCATTATCGTTGAAATGCATGAACCACAAGATCTGCTCGTATCGTGTCCCGAGTGAAAAAATAAACTCCACGCCAAATTTAGTAAAAAAACATAAATAAGAAAAATAATGTTGAAGCTGCTCCACTGATTGCACAGAGTGATCAATAAGAATTGGTAGTAGATAGGGGGCGCTAGTGACTAAAACTAGTGATAATAACAATGGTGAAAATGAAAACTAGTGATAAGACAATTGACTAGGTGAAATAAAGATACTAATATAAAAAGATAATACTGTGTAAAACATAGGTGATGAATCACAACGTTGAACAGTGGTAGTCTTAGAGTCCCAATTGCAAAGAAAGCAACCAGAATTCAATTGTAAACAAAAGTGATCTTCTAGATGTAGATAATATCTTCTGTGTGGAGAGTGGAAATTCCTTCACCAAGAAGTACACCCCACAGTGATAAGTGAAAAATCTGCTTACCAGATACAAATGACTTCTTTAATTAAAAAGAATGAGCGCTTGTGCAGAGTTGTGCCTGCTCACATATGGAGACTGGATAGCAATAGGCAAAAGACTTCTTCCCCAGATGGTTAACCATGGGACATAGAAAAAACAATGGATGCTTCCATAGCGGGATAAAGTTTTCATTTTCACCATTGTTATTGTCACTAGTTTAGTCACTAGCACCACCTACTACCGTATCATGTCCTGGTCATGGAGGCAGAGAACACAGGCATATGGTGAATTGGGTCAGTGGACCAATATGACCGCAACTCACTCTTTTTAGTTATGTCCATGAGGAGGGATAGGCCCAGGAAGGTCTTAAATTCGGAGACCGTAATTGGTCTCCAATCTCTGGCAAGGGTCAGTTGGGGATTAGCGGCGATGAATTGACCAGCATATAAATTGCTTTGGTCCACAATAGATCTATAGAGATCTTCGTTGAAAAGCAGCGAATAAAAATCAAGTGACGTAAAATCAACTGTTTCCACCTGAATTCCGGGTTGGCCAGTGAATGGGGGAAGTACGGGTGCTGCAGAAGTGGTGGGTTCCCAATTAGGATTGGCGAATGCAGCAGGAAGGGCACTATGGGCTCGACGGGCCTGTCTTTGTCTTCTTCTTGGTGACAGCGGGACACTACTTGTGCTTGCCACCTCACCAGCTTGAACTACACTTATGGGACTCGCCACGTCACCAAGTGTTACTGCAGTGCTGGATGTATGACCAGGATGTACTAGGCCGCTGGTGCTTTCCAGTTCATCAGAAGGAATAGCGATGCTAGTACTGGCTCTCTGCTCCATACGAGGGACCTGTGGTTCTTGCACATCAATGACAGCAGAAGAAGATCGGGGTCTGGTACGCTTGACCTTGGCAGGGACCACAACTCCGTCGTCAGAGCCATCTGTCAGGGTGCCGCTGCTGTCTACAGGTTCGTATTCTGAGCCTGAATCTGACAGATGAGTGACTTCCTCTTCACTATCTGTCATGCTCAGAAATGTGTAGGCCTCTTCACTACTGTACCTTCGATTTGACATTTTGGTCTCTAAATTTACTGGTACAGTAGTGAGACTCACAGGTAAGAAAGCTCTTGTCTGTTAACGACTGATTCAAACGCTACAAAAAAAACCTGTTAGTGTTCGCAGGGATCAGGCCTGACTCTGCGAACGCTGCAGTTATGTGTGTTGTGTTTTGTAAGTGACAGTGATCGATTGATACTGCACTTGGGTGGACTGGGCAGAGGGGCTAAACGCAGGTGCTAGCAGGTATCTGGGCTGACCCCGCTAACACTGTGTTTTTGGGAACCCTAAACTGTTGGGGACGCTAGTATAGATCTGATCAGATATCGATCCATTCAGACACCATACTACTAAGAGGCGTATGGTGCTTGCGTGGGTGTTAGCGGTACTGGCACTAATCTGACGCTGCCTGGGGCGAGGCAGACCCTATCGACGCTAAAATCTAACTTTGATCACCCACCGGGTGATTAGGGGGTTAAACCTTTATTGGGAAAAATATGACGGGTACCCCGACGCTATAAAAAAAAATAATCTAGCTAAACTGCGTCACTGTGAAACGTATACTGTGATCACAGGGGGTAATCAAGGGGTTAAACCTTTATTGGGGGGGGGGGGGGGGGGCCCTAAACCTATCTGAGCCTAATACTAAAATTAACCCAACAATGATTAGTGTCACTAATGACACTAGTACAGCAATGATCAAAAAAAGAAAAAAAAAAAAAAAAATGATTGCTGTACTGGGTGACACAGTGACAGGTGGTGAAGGGGTTAACTGGGGGGGTCATCGGGGGGGGGGGGGTGTGAATTGATTGCCTACTTGACCAGTGTCAGTGTAGTGTTGGTGCAACTCACTTTTAGATGCTCTCTCGGTCTGGAACGAAAAGACCGACACGAGGAGAGATGACATCACTTCCCCTTTCAGTGTTTACAGTTACACAGACAGGGGAAGGATATCATTCGTCAGGAGCGATCACCAGTTCCAGGCCAGATTTAAATTGGCCTGGGCCTGGAAATTGATTGGTTCCTGATCGAATCCGATCATCGCGGGGGGCCGTGCGCCCGATGTACCATGACGGCGATTCGCCTGCCTGCGGCATTCTGCCGCAGTATAACTGCAGCGGACGGTCGGCAAGCGGTTAACTAAGAACATTTATAGTATAAAAAAGGTACTTTAAGACTTTATTTACAGTAACACTACTTATTTTTAAACCAACACTGATCAAAATGCATGACGACAATGCTGCAATAAGATACTTATAGTATAAGCCTATACTGTTTAACCACTTGCCCACCATACGCCGTCATATGACATCATTTGCTTTGAGTGGAGATATCTGAAGCTGCCGAAATCATCCAGATATAGTCTTTTTCAGCAGGCGATTCCTTGCAATGTAAAAGCAATCATTGCGGCTGTTCAGAGCCTCCTCCCGCCGCCCTCCAGTGCTTCTTCGGTCTCTCCCGTGCCAACGGGAGGCCGGAAAATGAAACCGCCGGCGGTTCATCAGAGAGCTGGCCAAGGACCAGATGGTCCCCGGCCAGCTCTATGACCCTCGGAGGCCGGAAGTGACGTCATGTCACGTTCAGCACCAGGAGATGTAAACACTGCCTTTTTTTTTGCTGGAAAGCCTGAGATCGATTTTTTTTTTTAAATTTATGATCTCAGGCTTTACAGCATAGAGGAGAGATCTGGGGGCTTATAGACCCCAGATATCTCCAAAAATAGAGGACCTGTCATGCCCTATTCCTATTACAAGGGATGTTTACATTCCTTGTAAAAGGGATAAAAAAAAAAAATTGTCATTTTAAGCGCCCCCTTTTCCTCCTGCTCGCATTCAGAAGCGAACGCATAGGTACGTTGCACCCGCATATGTAAACTGTGTTCAAACCACACATGTGAGGTATCACAGCGAACGTTAGAGTGAGAGCAATAATTTTAGTCCAAGACCTCCTTTGTAACTCTAAACTGGTAACCTTTAAGAAAAATTTAAAAGCGTCGCCTATGAGGATTTTTTAGTATCGTAGTTTGTCGCCATTTCACAAGCGTGCACAATTTTAAAGAGCGACATGTTAGGTATCTTATTTACTCGGCGTAACATCATCTTTCACATTATACAAAGAATTGAGGTAAATATGTTTTTTTTAATTCCTGAAAGTGTTTGTTTTCCAAAAAAATTGCGTTTGCAAAATTGCTGCGCAAATACCGTGTGACATAAAAAAATTGCAGCGACCACTATTTTATTCGATAGGGTCTCTGCTTAAAAATAAATAAATAAATAAATATTTATATATATATAAAAAAGTGAGTACACCCCTCACATTTTTGTAAATATTTTATTATATCTTTTCATGTGACAACACTGAAGAAATGACACTTTGCTACAATGTAAAGTAGTGAGTGTATTTGTAATTTGTATTTGTAAATTTGCTGTCCCCTCAAATAACACACAGCCATTAATGTCTAAAACGCTGGCAACAAAAGTGAGTACACCCCTAAGTGAAAATGTCCACTGGGCCCAATTTGCCATTTTCCCTTTCCGGTGTTATGTGACTCGTTAGTGTTACAGGGTCTCAGGTGTGATCGCTCGCACTCTCTCAACTGGTCACTGGAAGTTCAATGTGGCACCTCATGGCAAAGAGCTCTTAGGATCTGAAAAAAAAAAAAAAAAAAAGATGCTCTACATAAAGATGGCCTAGGCTATAAGAAGATTGCCAAGACCCTGAAACTGAGATGCAGCACAGTGGCCAAGACCATACAGCGGTTTACCAGGACAGGTTTCACTCAGAACAGGCCTTGCCATGGTCGACCAAAGAAGTTGAGTGCATGTGCTCAGCGTCATATCCAGAGATTGTCTTTGAGAAATAGACGTATGAGTGCTGCCAGCATTGCTGCAGAGATTGAAGTGGTGGGGGGGGTCAGCCTGTCAGTGCTCAGACCATATGCCGTACACTGCATCAAATTGGTCTGCATGTCTGTCATCCCAGAAGGAAGCCTCTTCTAAAGATGATGCACAAAAAAGCCGGCAAACAGTTTGCTAAAGATAAGCAGACTAAGGACATGGATTACAGGAACCATGTCCTGTGGTCTGATGAAACCAAGATAAACTTATTTGGTTCAGATGGCTTTCAAGCGTGTGTGGGAGCCACCAGGTGAGGTGTCTTCCCAACAGTTAAGCATGGTGGCGGTAGTGTCACGGTCTGGGGTATAGGGCTGCATGAGTGCTGCTGGCACTGGGGAACTACAGTTCATTGAGGGAACCATGAATGCCAACTAGTACTGTGACATACTGAAGCAGAGCATGATTCCCTTCCTGCATGGACTGGGTCGTAGGGCAGTATTCCAACATGATAACGACCCCAAACAAGCCTTCAAGACGACCACTGCCTTGCTAAAGAAGCTGAGGGTAAAGGTGATGGACTGGCCAAGCATGTCTCCAGACCCAAACCCTATTGAGCATCTGTGGGGCATTCTCAAAACAGAAAGTGGAGGAGCGCAAGGTCTCAAACATCCACCAGCTCCTTTGATGTCATCATGGAGGAGTGGAAGAGGACTCCAGTGGCAACCTGTGAAGCTCTGGTGAACTCCATGCCCAAGAGGGTTACGGCAGTGCTGGAAAATAATGATGAGAAAACAATAGTCTCCTGCGCTCTAGTGTTTTGCTAGATACGAGTGGTGTAGTCCATTCTTTAGTATAAAGCGAAGGCTAGAATCTTGCGGCCCTCCTCAGAACAATGGGTGTTCATGCAACTAAAGAGAAAACAGAAAAAAGGAAGGCCCCCCTTCTTCAGACCGCCTAGGCTCTGAAGAAGGGGGCACACCCCGGAAACACGTCAGCCGTTCGGGATGATATCTTGTACCTCCTGTCATCAGGTCCTGTCTGCAGGTGCCAGGGGATGCAGTTTTGGATTGCTATGAAGAGCCTGTATTCACACATTTTTGTGAGTAGAACCATTGCTTTTATATTTATATTAAAGAATTTTTTATCAGTAATGCACTAGGTCGGTGTACCTTCCTTTTTTCTGTTTTCCGGAAAATAATGATTGCCACACAAAATATTGACACTTTGGGCCCAATTTGGACATATTTTCACTTAGGGGTGTACTCACTTTTGTTGCCAGCGGTTTAGACATAAAAAAGGAAGTAAACCCTAATGGGTTTACTTCCTCTTTGTTTCCTTGCAAAGGTAAAGCATAATGGGCTACTATGCATCGCATAGTAGCCCATTATGTGTCACTTACCTGAAATAGGAGCCTGCAATGTCACCGCTGTCCCCTCTGCTATGGAGCGTCCATCTTCTTTCCGGGTATTGTGCCTCTGGCGCCGTGATGACGTCACTCCCGCGCATGCGCACGAGAGCCGCCACTAACGGCATATCTCCGTTAGCAGCGGCATGCTCAGTGCGCTTGCGTGCCGCTATCTACGGCGCATGAGCCGTAGACAGCGGTGCCTGTCTTTTTGCAAATATCTTCTAAACCAGGGCTTGACAAATTTGCTTGGAATCTAGGAGCCAGCTAAAAAAGTTAGGAGCCAGGTTTTTTTTAAACGACCGACAAAGCTTTATTTTCAATATAAAAAATAACTAATCTTAAATTTACACATAAAAAGACCGCCCCGCTAGAGGCCCGAATAGCGTCACTAAAACAACGGTAAAACAGCGCTAAAAATAGCGCCGCTTTACCGCCGATGCCCCCTGCGGCTCGGTGTAAAAGGGCTCTAAGGGTCCGATCAGGTCCGCCTGAAAAACAGACAGGCGAACCTGATCAGACAGCCCGTGTGAAAGGGGCCAAGCAGGGAGATAACAAATTATTTATTTTTTTCCTAATTAAAATTAATTTAACAGTTTTTATATAAATAAATAAAAATAAAATCTATTACGAAAAAAAAAAAAAGGCTATCCCCACATTCACTTCCTTCTCTTCTCCACTTTGGGAAGGAGATGGGCAGTGAAAACAGGCAGGTATTTCGCATTAGCATTGCATTAGCATTGCTGGTTGCAATACCAACGGCCACCACAAGATGGCGCCAGATTTCAGAAGGACTCCAGAACTACCGAAGAAGGCCGCAAAGCCGGGGCCTCAATTACCGGCCGGCGCGGACCGACGCGATCGCACGGGGGGGGTCGGAGTCTGCACAGAGAAAGGATACCCCCAGCTGTGCTGCCCCAGGCGCCAGGTTGCTAATTCTAGTCGCAAATGCGACCTGGCGCCCGGGTTTTGTCGAGCCCTGTTCTAAACCGAGTAGGTTTAGGAGATATTTCTTGGACCTGTAGGTCAAAGTTGTCTGTAAGGGTTTACAACCACTTTAATGGCTGTGTTTTGAGTTATTTTGAGGGGACAGCAAATTTACACTGTTATACAAGCTGCACACTCACTACTTTACATTGTAGCAAAGTGTCATTTCTTCAGTGTTGTCACATGAAAAGATATAATAAAATATTTACAAAAATGTAAGGGGTGTACTCACTTTTGTAAAAGAAACTGTATGTTTGGGGGTTCTAAGTAATTCTCTGGCAAAAAAAAACAAACAAACAGATTTTTACATACCGTATATACTCGAGTATAAGCCGAGTTTTTCAGCACTTTTTTTGTGTACTGAAAGTGCCCCCCTCGGCTTATACTAGAGTCAAGCACTTTTCTGGTGCAAAGAATGACATTTTCCCAACAGATTTTGGGGCCCCGTATCTCAGGGCCACTTGGTGCTAAGAACCCCAGCTTTGGATATATTGTAGTGCTAGATCGACTGGATTTGCACACCAAAGTTGGGGTTCCTAGCACCAAGTGGCCCCGAGATATGGGGCCCCAAAGTCGGTTCAGAAAATGTCATTCTCTGCTGCAGAAAAGTGCTTGACATTTTCCAAACCGACTTTGGGGCCCCGTATCTTAGGGCCACTTGGTGCTAGGAACCCCAACTTTGGTGTGCAAACCCAGTGGAACTAGCACTACAATATATCCAAAGCTGGGGTTCCTAGCACCAGGTGGCCCCCGAGATATGGGGCCCCAAAGTCGGTTCAGAAAATGTCATTCTCTGCTACAGAAAACTGCTTGAAATTTTCCGAACCGACTTTGGGGCTCCGTATCTCGGAACCACTTGGTGCTAGGAACCCCAGCTTTGGATATGTTGTAGTGCTAGTTCCACTGGGTTTGCACAGCACAAAGTGGCCCTGAGATATGGGGGCCCAAATTTGGTCAACTGTGTCAATCTGCAGCAATGTCATTTCGGGACGCTTTGGGTCCAGAGACCCCAAATTTTCGCTGCAGCTAGGGGGCATCTAGGAACCCTTAACTACCGAGTATGAAGTTCGAGGGACCTATGGCTGCTAATGGGCACAGTGAGGCATGCAAATGGGCACAGTGAGGCTGCAAATGGGCATTGTTGACCCTCTTTTCCACTTACAGTAGCTGCGCATTTCTCATCCTAGGCTTATACTCGAGTCAATAAGTTTTCCCAGTTTTTGTGGTAAAATTAGGTGCCTCGGCTTATATTCGGGTTGGCTTATACTCGAGTATATACGGTACATGAGAGAAATGTCAGAATTGGCTCACTTGGCAAGTGGTTAAAGTATGCATTACTTGTTATTGTGAGGAATTACAAAGCTGTCACTGAATAAACATGACCATAGCAGAAATGTAAAAACTCACCCAGTGTCAGCAGTGATTGGTGTAATTTCGAAGTCATTTACACAGGGGCTTCCTGTCTTAGTAGCTAAAAGTAGTAGCAGGGAAGTGAAGTAAAAAATAAATTTTATTGAAGGTGGAAGTCCAGGCAGCCACAGTAAAATTCATAGCAGACATGCAATGAGCATTTGAAAGCGATCTGTATTAAAACTTGTCAAAACCCCTCCTTTTACACTATTTAGTTGCTAAATAGCACCAGTCACTATCGTCCTTCCCCAGCTACCTCCACAGTTTACAGCATCTAGGCGTGCCATTAGTCTCCAGCTGCTGGGCGTGTTCCTTATTGAATATCCAGATTCCGGAAGTGACATTATACCCAGCCTAAGGCACACAGGGAAACTGAATTGTTAAAGGAAATGACGCTGCACGCAGGCTGTATGACGGCATAATTTACATGATAACCGGGGCGCATTAGACTCCATCCCTGATCCCATGCGATAAGCGAGTAGGGCATCATCTATTTCAGTCTTCTCTGGGACCATGCCATTTCTGTTCTCATCAAGGGGCATATGTGACTATGTGTCTGTCCTATCTTCTCAGCTCTATCAGATGTGTGCAGTATGGACTTAATTCATGAGAGTGCGTGTGTGCATGCATGACACTGTGTGTTCGTTTGTGATGCGAGTGTCTGACAGAGGATAGGAGGGATGGGGGCAGGGCTGGGCAAGACAGGGATGGTTTGATTAAATAGTAGGCATGCCTGTGTAGGAGAGACCGACAACGTTTTCAGGAAGTGAGAGGCTGCATGCAGAATTCAGATAAAGGAAGATAGCGTTGTCAGTCAACAACAGGAAGAAGCCGATTGTCTAGTTTAGATAAGACTTTCTAAGCTAGGCAATCAGCTATCCAAAAAATTTATTTTGATAAAGATATTTTACATAGAATAACAAAATTTTCATTTTTGACTGGACTTTAACTTCTTAGCCCTGGGTGCCTGAAATCAGGGCCGTCTATAACACAGGGCAAACAGGGCACCTGCCCTGGGCCCAAAGCATTAAGCCCGCGCTACCCATGAATTGGGGCCCCGATGACGCTTTGCATAGCCCAGAGGACACTGGAGGCTGTATTCCTGAGCTAGCCAGCCGGGAGCTCCTCTGACCCCGCCCTATGCAGCCTGTATGCTTGGAACAGAGCAGAGTGACTGTAGTGAGAGCAGTCATCGGAGTGGGAGCGTCAGTGGAGCTTCAGGCCCCGCCCCCTCTATACTGGCTGTATTTCCTGCTGTTCTCTATCTCCACCTTCTGTTCATGTCCCCAATTCAGCTAGGGATTTTGCAGCTGCAGTGGTAACTCTGTGCATGCTCAGTTTTCAGTGAGTTTATATGCTAAACATTTCCTCCCTATCACATCTGAGCAGCCCATGTGACTATAGGGTTACACGTGGGCGTAAACACAGTGGTAAATGAAAGCCCACTTCCTCTCTCCTCCTCCATGCCCACTAACCAGCTAAACACAATAGGGTCAGCATATTACATGCAGATTCATGGAGGCTTCACTTCCCTCTTATTCCCTCTTATTCTAAGACAAAGGCTAGAGGGGTGCGACAGCCTGTGACTAACAGAAATCTGCCCACATGGGGCCACCATGTTATTTCCACAACATAAAGATTTAATTTCAAATATATATTTGTATGACAATTTAAAAAACAGTTGATTGACATTTATTTTTACTCTGTATTCCAAAGGCTGTTTTTTTTTCTTTTTGAACATGTGACCAGCAGCAAAAGACTAGAAGCTCCTCCTGCACTGTACTAATTTTACGAAATAAGTGTCTGCAGGGAAAGATCTGGTCATGTGACAGCTATATATCGATTAGGAAAAAAAAGGTACTTTTTACTTAGATACGATAAGATACTTAAAATAATTACAGTGCCATCATCCATATACAGACATAGAAGGGCCAATGTAAATTAAACAGTGTGTGTTTAGTATAACTTTAAGTAGGGATTTCCAAAAGCAGTCAAAACACAGGAACAGGCATACCAAGCCTACACAAGCAAACTAGCCCAACAAGAAAAACCCCAAAACAAGGGTAATAAACAGCTGTTTGCAGAACTTTAAAAAAGGTAAAAGCTAGCACCTGTGAAGGCAGATACATCAAGCTTATAAAATGTATAATAAACCTGTGAAATCTGGAGGTTGGGGGGACCTGTTTTATCTACATTATGGAATAACAAAATATTCTATTTGCCTAAAAGAAGTAGTGATCTAGATAAACCTTGACAGCATTCACCACATCCAGACAATGGGGAGATACACTATATTGCCAAAAGTATTGGTAATATAGTGCTTTTAAACACACATAAATTATAATGCATCCCAGTCTTGCATGGTCTTCCCTGTTTGTTACCCAAGCACTATACATTTTTTTATTTTTTATATTTGTTCGTTTATATGACACATTGCACTTTACTTGTCATTCACAGTGGCGTCTATTTGAGTGTAATTTAATTACTTTGTTTCACATTTTTACTAATCAATGATATTGAGTGCCCTCTACACTGCAATTAAATATTATTAAGTATCACGGCTTTATCAGGGGAGCAGCCGTTTATTTAGTTTCACTAATTGTTTTATTCGTTGGCGCGGAGTATACCACATTTTCACATATCCCAGTCTTAGTCCGTAGGGTTCAATATTGAGTTGGTCCACCCTTTGCAGCTATAACAGCTTCAAATCTTCTGCACAAACAAGATCCATAAAGACATAGATGAACGAGTTTGGGGTGGAGGAACTTGACTGGCCTGCACAGAGTCCTGACCTCAACCTGATAGAACACCTTTGGGATGAATTAAAGCGGAGACTGCGAGCCAGGCCTTCTCGTCCACATCAGTGCCTGACTTCACAAACTGCTCTTCTGGAAGAATGGTCAAACATTCCCATAGACGCACTCCTAAACCTTGTGGACAGCCTTCCCAGAACAGTTAAAGCTGTTACAGCTACAAAGGGTGGACCAACTCAATATTGAACCCTACGGACTAATGCCCTGTACACACGGTCGGATTTTCCAATTTTTTTCCAAAAATGTGTGATAGGACCTTGTTGTCAGAAATTCAGACTGTGTGTGGGCTCCATCACGCATTTTCCATCGGAATGTCCGACACACAAAGTTTGAGAGCAGGCTATAAAATTTTCTGATAACAAAATCCGTTGTCGGAAATTCCGATTGTGTGTACACAAATCCGACGCACAAAGTGCCACACATGCTCAGAATAAATAAAGAGATGAAAGCTATTGGCTACTGCCCTGTCTATAGTCCAGATGTACGTGTTTTACTTCACCGCGTTTAGTACGATCGGATTTTCCGACAACTTTGTGTAACCGTGTGTATGCAAGACAAGTTTGAGCCAACATCCGTCGGAAAAAATCCATGGGATTTTGTAGTTGGAATGTCAGATCGTGTGTACAGGGCATAAGACTGGGATGCCATTAAAGTTCATGTGCGTGTAAAGGCAGGCGTCCCAATACTTTTGGTAATATAGCGTATCTTTCTGGTTTAAACTAGG
The DNA here is from genome assembly GCA_037952925.1 of Lithobates clamitans. Classification (NCBI taxonomy): domain Eukaryota; kingdom Metazoa; phylum Chordata; class Amphibia; order Anura; family Ranidae; genus Lithobates; species Lithobates clamitans. The sequence goes on along the minus strand of JBBGZY010000351.1, from coordinate 4,240,331 downwards.
GCCAGACCTAACAAAAGGTGAAGACTAGAGTCCCCTTGGGGGGGGGGGTTCCTGGTCTTAAATCTATCTTATTTATGTTTAAGATCAATTGGGGCTCCTTTTAGTACAAAGTTAATAACTCAGACACCCTTCTAGCTGAAGTGATGGCCACAAGAAAGGTTAACAAAAGATATAGAATCACAAGGTCAAGGAAATGTCCCAAATAGAAGCAAAACAGGTGATTTTCTAACAATGGGCAAAATTGGTTTATATACCAAAGTAGGCTCGGGGCCTAACAGGGTGAGCAACCCCCTGAATGACAAAAAAGATTAGAACTTAATGCTCTTCTACTCCCAGTTATAGGACAGAAAAAAAAACATGGCCCACGGAACAGGCAATGGAGAAATCCCCAATGTCTTACACCAACAAAAATAAGCCTTCCATGGCCGATGATAAATCTTGCAGGAAGTAGATATAGAAGTTTTAGACATGGTCAGGATAACTGAATCTGCAAAGTCAAAACCGCCAAAGCCAAAAAACGAGAACCGATGCAACGTAGGGCCCTGAGATAAAAGATCTGGCCATGGAGCATCAGCTAGCAGACGAATGAGGTTGGTGTACCACACTATGCAAAGTCAATCTGGAGCTCTGGCTGTTAGAATGGTCCTCTCTCCTATGCTCAGGCAGTCACAAGTCCTCGGACATCATCAAGTCCAGGGTAAATCCCATAGCTCAGGACACAGAACAGTCCACTGCCACAGCCCAAAGCCCACCAGCAGCCTATAGAGAGGGTAGTGCTGGTGGTATTGGATCACGTAAGTAAAACTGCTGTTCCTGTTCCCTTCCCCTATACCAAAACAAGCATTTTTCCTTTGCCCGGAGATGGGCTTTACTTTTTACAGTAGAGCTAAACCCTTCTATTCTTTTCAGCCAAGGAGGCTGCCTACTTGGCCACTGTTCGATCTGCAACTGCCGTGGTGCTGCATGTGGGTGTATTCAGTTATGACACCAGCCATTTGATGGTTTCATTGACAGCATAAGCAAATGTGACATTTAGCAATCCTGGCATGCGGGAGAGATGTAACTTTTTTTTTTTTTAACTGTTGAATTGATGGGTGTGGTTCTGCTATAACGCCACCTTCTGACAGCCTTTTAAGTGGGCTTTAAAGTCCAGAATGTGGCACAGCTTCTGTATTATGATTGCTGGTCACAGCAATCACATATATCCTATTGGCTCCTGATCAGAAGCCTTGACTGAGAGCTGTTGGTGACAGCAAGCGCACTCTCAGCACAAAACCTCATAGCACCGTGGATACCCATGTACGGTGGCTGGGCATTAAAGCCGATCTTTCTTGTCCCCGAATATACACTCACCGGCCACTTTTTTTTTTTAAGTACACCTACTCAATTGCTTGGTAACACAAATTGCTAGTCAGCCAATCACATGGCAGAATCTCAATGCATTTAGACATCGCGACGTGGTGAAGGCGACTTTCTGAAGTTCAAACTAAACGTCAGAATGGGGAAGAAAAGGGATTTAAGTGACTTTGAATGTGGTATGGTTGTTGGTGGCAGACGGGCTGGTCTGAGAATTTCAAAAACTGCTGATCTACTGGGATTTTCATGCACAGCCATCTCTAGGGTTAACAGAGAATGGTCCAAAAAAGAGAAAATACCCAGTGAGCGGCAGTTGTGTGGAGGAAAATGCCTTGTTGATGTCAGAGGAGAATGGGCAGACTGGTTCAAGATGACAGCTAGGCCACCTCATTACCAGGGTGGATATAAATTAATGATTTTTTTTTTTAACCACTTCAGCCCCCTTTACCCCCTTCCTGACCAGAGCACTTTTTGCGATTCGGCACTGCGTCGCTTTAACTGATAATTGCGCGGTCAAGCGACGTGGCTCCGAAACAAAATTGACATCCTTTTTTTCCCCACAAATAGAGCTTTCTTTTAGTGGTATTTGATCACCTCTGCGATTTTTATTTTTTTCGCTATAAACAAAATAAGGGCGTCAATTTTTAAAAAAAAAAAAATTGCTATAATAAATATCCCCAAAAAATATATAAAAACACATTTTTTTCCTCAGTTTAGGCCGATACGTATTCTTCTACAAATTTTTGGTAAAAAAAAAAAAATCATCGCAATAAGCGTTTATTGATTTGTTTGCGTAAAAGTTATAGCGTTTACAAAATAGGGGATAGTTTTATGGCATTTTTATTAATAATTTTTTTTTTTACTAGTAATGGCGGCGATCAGCGATTTTTAATCGGGACTGCGACATTATGGCGGACACATCGGACATTTTTGACACATTTTTGGGACCATTGTCATTTATACAGCAATCAGTGCTATAAAAATGCACTGATTCCTGTGTAAATGACACTGGCAGTGAAGGGGTTAACCACTAGGGGGCGGGTGGGGTTAAGTATGTCCTAGGGTCGTGTTTCTAACTGTAGGGGGGGGATGGGCTGTGTGTGTCACTACACTGATCTCTGCTCCCGATGACAGGGAGCAGAGAACAGTGACACTGTCACTAGGCAGAACGGGGAGATGCTGTTTACAACGGCATCTCCCCGTTCGTCCTCTCCGTAAGGCAATCGCGGGTATCGCCGCAGCGATCGAGTCCGCGGAACCCGCGACCCGACTCACGGAGATCGCGGCAGGCGTGTGCACACGGCGGCAAATTCAAAGTAACGTACGGGTACGTTGCTTTGCGCAGCCGTGCCATTCTGCCGACGTAAATCTACAGGAGCCGGTCGGGAACCGGTTGAACTAAAAAAAAAATCTGATTTTTTTTTTGATATTTATCAAATTTAGTTTGATAAAATGCTTTTGGAGTAAAAATATATCCAAAGATATATTTTTAAATTTAAGACACATTAATAATTTAGTTTATTTAGCATGAAATGGAGCTTAGTTATGTCGCATGAGGCTGTGTATTCTGCAATATTTACATTTTTTGGTAAACTCATTCAATGAATCCAAGCTGAGATGACACGTACTGCATTGATGCATTCACACAATTTCACAGTAACCATGAGATAAACGAAAGTTCAGGAATATTTCTTTATCCCATTGTTTTGCAAATCTATGTACACTAAAAACTGTATGATTGAAACGTAATCGGTTCTGATATTGCTGTTTTACTAACCTGACAGCTTATTATTCTAAATAAGAAACCTTCATTTTGTTTGCAAATATTAAAGATTCTTACTACCAGCAAGAATGAGTCCTTACATTTAAAGAGCACTTGTCATTTCAGATCCATTCAGCGACTGTTAGCGGGCATCCACTCAGCTGCTTCCGCCACATCCCTCACCTTGTTGTGTCACTGCTGCAACACCAGCCGTCCAATTAAAGTGAATGGGACTGTTGGTGAGTCAACAGCGTGGCAGAGGGGGAGCCACTGTAGGACAGAGATGACAGCTGCTCTTTAAAAAATATGGATTTAAAATCGAGTGATTTAAAGTCGATTTGATTTAAATCAAATCCACCCTGCTCATTACAACCAAGGTATGCAGAATACCATTTCTGAACGCACAACACAATGAACATTGAAGCAGAGGGCTACAGCAGCAGCAGATGGTAGGGTCAGAATTTGGCATAAACAACATGAAAGCATAGATTCATTCTGCCTTGTATCAACAGTTCAGACTGGTTGTGGTGGTATATGGTGTGTGGGATATTTTCTTGGCACACTTTGGGCCCCTTAGTACCAACTGAACATCGTTTAAACACCACGGCCTACCTGAGTATTGTTGCTGACTATATCCATCCTTTTAAGATAAGATATACTTTATTGTCATTGTATACATTAGGGTTGCACCGATGCCACTTTTAGGCCTCATACACACTGAGGTTTTAACAGAGGCTTTTTGAGCTTTTTTTGCTGCTTAAGAACGCCACTCCATGTTATTCAATGGGCTCATACACACCATGGCGTTTTTTGAGCTGTAACAGGCATGGTCGTTTTTAAGCTAAAAAAAAAAAAAAAAAAAAAAAAAAAAAGGACCATCGCGTTCTGAGGCTCCAGCGCTAGAGCTGTTTTGACGCCGACAAAATGCTCAAAAACGCACATTAGCGCTATACCGACGTTTTTTTAGCGTCATCGTTTTTAAGCTGTAAAAATGTTTATGTAGGTAATTTGGGAGTGGAAAATAGCAGAGGGATGTTTTTAAAAAAAAAAACGCGCCTTAGTGTTAACGCTTACAAACGACGTTAAACGCGCATTGATGCCAAATCAAAACACTAATAAAATCGCGTTCTTTTGCTGCTTTTTTTCCAGGTGTTGTTACTAGCATTACAGCCTGTTTTTTACAACATCCGTGTGTATAAGGCCTTAGACCCAGAAATACGATACTTTTTTTTTTTAATGTCATGTGACAATGGCACATGGGTTAGTAGTTTTTTTTAATTTTATTTTTTACAATTATTTTCTTCTTATCCGCGTTGTTGGGGGAGGATTTGGCGAAATGTCAAGGGTCTAAACAAATCCCTGAGATCTCCCCTTTGAGACAGGGAAAGGGCCTGGGCATAGAGATTCCCCAGTCCCTTTCTCAACAGCCTCAGCTGCACTGAAGAAGAATGGACAGGAGACAGCGGCTCCTCTCCATTCATAAACTGAAGCATCGTAAACACAGTTTACTATTGCCTAGTTTTCCACTGAGAGGATCGGTTCGGGTCGGTACAATTTGAATGGCCTCGAATGGTCCGGTCTATTCTGGTGAGCGTTTCCACTGCAAGTGGGACCACAAGGGGCCATACAGGGTTTAGAAAAAATGCCTCAGCATAGCACAGCAGCGGGTTTTCTGTCAGCCAATCAGTGGAATGTATCGTAGCTCCGCCCTAACCGAACCGTTCCATTTTCTATGGCCCCACATCTGAAGCAGGACCCTGAATGGAGTGGTACGGTTCGGTTGTATGGGCCGCTTTCATAATGGAAACACCCAAAATAGCGTACCGTCCCGAACCGATCTGCTTAGTGGAAACGAGGCATATGTTTCAGTTATGAATGGACAGAGTCAGTGATCTGTGTGCATTCGGAAAAGGAAGGAGCTGGTAAATTACAGATTTACCGGCTCCTTTCTCCACTCTCCATCCAGAAATATCCGGAACGGGGGTACTGGAGGAGGACACGGAGAGCCGGGGAAGATGCAGGGGGACCCGGAGGACAAGGATTGGTACCCGGGGAGCACAGAGGGGGACCCAGAGAAGGACAGCCGGGGGTGATTGGTGCAGCGGTGAGGCCAGTTACAAGCACTGATCTCCCTGGCAGCCGCGAGAAGGAGAGGAGGAGAAGCGGCTGTCAGAAAAGCTATACAGGGAGATCAGTGCTTGTAACTTCTCCCCCCCCCCCCCCCCCCCCCACACACACACACACACACACACACACACACACACACTGATCATCCCTGAGGCTGCCCAAGTATCTGGACAAGAATCCGAGCATTTGCATGAGTAGAAGTACTCATGCAAATGCTCGGTATTGGTGCAACCCTAGTATACATACAACAAAATGCATCAGGATTCTCTTTACAACAGTAATAAAACACTTCTCAACAAAACCACACATACTCCTAGCACATGCCCACAATTCTGTTTAATATAAAATGTTATTTAAAAATGTAAAATTTCTAAAACGCTGTACTTGGTGGGGTTATTGACAATACATCCCTATGGCCAAGACAGCCCTGACTACAGTGTACCCATCTTCTGATGGCTACTTCCAGCAGGATAATGCAACAGGTCACAAAGCTTAAATCATCTCACCGCTGGTTTCTTGGACATGACGATGAGTTCACTGTACTCCAATGGCCTCCACATTCACCAGATCTTAATCCAATAGAGCACCTTTCAGATGTGGTGGAATGGGAGATTCACATCATGGATGTGCAGCCGACAAATCAGCAGCAACTGCGTGATGTTATCATATCAATATGGACCAAAATCTCAGAGGAATGTTTCCAACACCTTGTTGAATCTATGCTACAAAGAATGAAGGCAGGTCTGAAGGCAAAAGGGGATCCAACCCAATACTAGCAAGGTGTACCTAATAAAGTGGCCGGTGAGTGTATGTGTTTAGCTAGAGGTTAACATGTAAATGCCAAAAAAATAAAAACAGACATGTTTGTGTAAGGCCCCGCTCAGCGGGCTCCGCCAGCTCAGTGTGAAATTGCTCCATTGATCCCCGCTGAGCTGGCGGATGACAGGTAAGTTCTCTGATCACTGTGCAGGGACGGATCTGTCAGAGCCCCGCTGTCCTCTATGGGAGATCGGACGAATAAAGGATCCGCCTGTCCGTTTTCATCCGATCCGCTGGACAGATGGTGAACGTATCGTCATACATCTGTTTTGAGCGGATCGGATGGCAGGCAGGTGTCAGCGGACACATCTCCGCTGACACTTTCTGCCCATACAAGTCAATAGGTGGCCTGCTCGGATCCGCCTTAGAAAACGGACAGGTGGATCCAAGCGGGTCTATTGTGTGAAAGGGACCTAACTCGTGTGGTTTTGTAAATTGACACTGCAACTGCTACTTACTCCATAAAGTACAAACACTGCTGAAAAGGTTAGGCTGACCTTAGATGGATAAAATTTCAAACAAAGTCTTAGGAAAAATGCTTTCAACATTTGATTTTTAGAACGAATGGACTTTACTGAACAAAACCCACATACACTGTAAAGCCGTCCATAGATTAAACTATTTTGGTCGCAGGACAGAAAAATGTCTTGATTTGCCCATCAACACAGTGTTTATTGGGGATCCCTGCCCGGGACCCATTGTGTACTCCTGGCAGGGGATAGGTACCCACCGGGAGGACACAGTGATTACTGCTACCGGCTATAATAGCCACTAGCAATAATCATATGTAAGATCCGATAGGCTGGTTATATCCAAGTTGATCGATCAACTTGGGTACATTCAGCCTGCCCATACACAGTTCGAATCTCAGCCAGTCCCTGCTGAATCATCTGAGATTCGAACTGTCTATGGCCAGCTTTAGTAAAATGTTTATTCCATCCTGCTCTTTCGAATTTTCTCATTACTGTGGTCGAAAACAAAACGTTGATTGACCCCCTAATGATTAAAAAAAAAAACTCTTAGGACATTCTTTTCCTAAGAATTTTCATTTGAAATTCTTACCCATCTATGGCCAGCTTTACCCAACACAGTGGGGAAAATCAGCAAGAGCATCATGCAGCAGGGTTGTGGTATCTCTACATTCTACTACACAATCTGTCTGCATCTGCCATAGACCCAACAATTGTACAAACATATGTGTATTCCATACAGACACCTTCCTAACTATCCCGCCGGAATGTAACTCCCTGTAAGGCTTCCAAGTAGTCCATTAACATCAAGCTTTCACCTATAGCACTATAGAACAACACAACACACACCGCAATTACATTCGCCTTTTAACTTACTCCCAGTCCTGTCCTGTCTGGCGCTTCCTGATGACATCGCTGTGCTGTCCATAGAGCGCATGTTATCGGCGATGCAGATTGTAGTGTCTTCAGAAGAGCTCATTAGACGCCATTTTTGTGGAGACAAACTACATTGTCAGCTCAGCATTTCACAGCCACCCGGAAACCCAGGAAGGAGACGATTACAGGAAACAGTCTGCCTCTAGTGTTTAGCACAAGAAACCTTGCTCAGGAAATAAACAGAAAGCTTACAAGTAGCAAATTAAGTTTTTCCTGGTTCTTTGGAATTTAGGAAGGCTGGCTTGTGTTTATGGGTAACGCTAGAGACAAAAGAATCCTTTATAATTCATTGTGGAATTTGTTCTTTTAACCACTTCAGCTCCGGAAGGATTTACCTCCTCCCTGACCAGGCCATTTTTTTGCGATACAGCACTGCGCCGCTTTAACGGACAATTGCGCGGTCGTGCAACGTTGTACCCAAACTAAATTGATGTCCTTTTTTTCCCACAAATAGAGCTTTCTTTTGGTGGTATTTGATCACCTCTGCGGTTTTTATTTTTTGCGCTATAAACAAAAAAAGAGCGACAGTTTAATAAAAAAAGAGAATAATTTGTTTTTTTACTTTTTGCTATAATAAATACCAAAAAAACGAATTTCTTCCTCAGTTTAGGCCGATATGTATTCTTCTACGTATTTTTGGTAAAAAAAATTCCTAATTAGCGTATATTGATTGGTTTGTGCAAAAGTTATCGCATCTACAAAATAGAGGACAGATTTATGGCATTTTTATTATTTATTTATTTTTTTACTAGTAATGGCAGTAATCTGACTGCAAAATTTTTCTGCTACAAAAATGCACTGATTACTGTATAAATGACACCGGCAGGGAAGGGGTTAACACCAGGGGCGATCAAAGGGTTAAATGTTCCCTAGGGAGGTGCTTTCTAACAGTCGGGGGGGAGTGGACTGACAGGGAGTACAGAGAGATCGCTGTTCCTGATCACTAGGAACAGACAATCTCACTCTACTCCCCTGACAGAACGGGTATCAGTTTACACTGGCAGATCCCCGTTCTGCCTCTCTGTGGAGCGATCACGGGTGGCTGGCGGACACTGAGTCCACCGGACCCGTTGATTGACTCCCCCGCTAGCGAATGGGTACGCATGCGCCCACAGATCGCCGTGTATGCGCCCAACGTATAATGACAGTGATTCGCACAGGAGAGCCAACCTGCTGCAGTACAACTGCGGCGGCTGGTCAGTAAGTGGTTAAGAACAAAATAATATTTGAATGGACACAGAACCTTTACATAATGTCCTTCCTTTGAAGCGGAAACACACTTTTGCGGTGGGGGTGTGTTAAGTGACGTATTGCAATGCCATTCATTTTAACCGCCTCAGCCCAGGAAGATTTTACCCCCTTCCTGACCAGAGCACATTTTGCAATTTGGCACTGCGTCGCTTTAACTGACAATTGCGCGGTCGTGTGACGTTGCACCCAAACAAAATTGACGTCCTTTTTTCCCCACAAATAGAGCTTTCTTTTGGTGGTATTTGATCACCTCTGTGGTTTTTATTTTTTGCGCTATAAACAAATAAAGAGCGTCAATTTTGAAAAAAATTCAATATTTTTTACTTTTTGCTATAATAACTATCCCCCAAAAATATATGCTGTGCAGGGGAGATGACAGATCGCTGTTCATATTCTGTATGAACAGGCAATCTGTCTGTTCTCCCCTCAGAGAACTGTTTACACACACAGATCCCGGTTCTCCGCGTGCAATGAGCAATCGCGGGAGCCCGGCGGTGATCGCGACCGTTGGGTACTCGCATTGGCTCCGTGGGCGAGCAGGGGGGGAGTGCGCGTGCCCCCCTAGTGGCCACAGGGTGAAGCGACGTTACATAACGTTGTTTTGCCCAGCTGTGCCATTTTGCCGCAGTACAACTGAGGCGGATGGTCGGCAAGTGGTTAAATGACACCCCAACAGCCAACACACTAGGCTTAAACTTGCACCAGGGAAGGGAGGAGGGCGATGTTTGACCCATGCCTCGACCAACACCTTCACTATGTGGCCGATAGATAGGGTAGTATGCATGCCAAGGCAAATTTTGACCCCATGTCAGGTTTGGGCTGCCAATCCCAACCCATTCGAAGAAAGAGGGCCATGCGTAATGCACGCAATTGTGGGGCAGTGAGCTTTCAAGGGTTAAAAGAGGCCTACAGGAGGTGACATCACCTGTTAGCTGCCTATCACCTGCTTTTGGGAAAAGAGATCTACCGCATATCACTTTTCTGAGGGCTGTCAGTGATAGCCACAGGTATAAATAAGTCCTAAGGCAACGCATCTTTGACCACAAGACACAGCAATGGCGGCCCATCCATATGGGGCACAGAGGCGCCGCCCCCCTAATCCATACGCCCGACCCCTAATTTACATGCAGTGCGGCTCTAATTGGCTTAAAAAAAGGGTGGGCTCGGGGCCCAGATTTGCTTGCGGGGACCGCAGCCTTCCCGTTCATCTACTGAGACACAGTAATGCACAACCATGCAGGTGGCACCCTGTGTTGAAAAAATGCTGCATGACTGTTTTTTTTGTCTGTTCTTGCGCATAGGCAGTCTATTCATAAAAATAGGGCTGGTCCGGATGGGTAGAAATCAAAGCTGAACCTATCCATTTATGCACTGCCTGGCCACAGCTCTTCTACACACATGCTCAACTATAATAAATCTGATAAGCTTTGTGTATTGAGAGTGCTTTATGCATTTATTTCACACGTCCAGTGTGCACAAGCTTCCTGCATGACCAATCACTGCTGTTCTGTATCCTTGTGCAGGGTGACAGGTCTTGTATCTGCCCCCTCCTGTAGTTTTCTGCAGGCAGCCTGTAGTAGCGGATATAGCTGCTGGGCCCCCCTCCCAAATCTGCTCACTGTACAGCACAGCGATGATGTCACTACTACTTTTACAAGGTAATAACTGGATTTGCTAAGGTATTTGGTGCACACAAACTGGATTTATATCCTTCGTAACTACTGATGAAGATACAAAAGGTAACATTTTTGTTTACAGAGTTTAGCTTTAAAGTGATACTAAATTTTAATTTTAAGAAATAAACATGTTATACTTACCCTCTCTGTGCAATTGTTTTGCACAGAGCAGCTACGATCCTTCTCTGCTTGGGTCTCCCGTCGGCACTCCTGGCTCTTCCCCTTTTGCTGAGTGTCCCCACAGCAAGTTGTTTGCTATGTAAACCTCAAAACGAGTTTGGCAAGCAGTAGAGCCGCCAAGTGTAATCCAGTAGCGAATGGGGCTGCACCTCAACTACCTGTGATGCACAGTTTCAGCATGGAAGGCTTTCAATGGTTAAAGTGGAAGTAAACCTCCTATCACTTTCAGCCAAGGAAGCTGCCATCTCGGTATCTGTTTAATCTTCAACTGCCATGAGGGTGCACATGTGATCAGTTATGACACCAGCCATTGGATGGTTTGACAGTTTGGTTGAGAGCACAACCAATGTGACAGTTACATTCCTAGCACGTGCCAGGACTGTAACTGTAATGCCCCGTACACACGATCGGACATTCCAACAACAAAATCCGTGGATTTTTTTCCCACGGATGTTGGCTCAAACTTGTCTTGCATACACACAAATCTTGTCGGAAGTTCCGAACGTCAAGGACGCGGTGACGTACAACACGTACGGCGAGCCGAGAAAAATGAAGTTTAATAGCCAGTGCGGCTCTTCTGCGTGATTCCGAGCATGCGTGGAACTTTGTGCGTCGGAATTGTGTACACACGATTGGACTTTAGGACAACGGATTTTGTCAGGAAATTTAAGATCCAGATCTCAAATTTTGTGTAAAGGAAATTCCAATGGAAAATGTCCGATGGAGCCTACACACGGTCGGAATTTCTGACAGCAAGCTCCCATCAAACATTTTCCGTCGGAAAATCTGACCATGTGTACGAGGCATAACAGTTCTACTTTAAGACCTGTTTTAGTGGTTAATACGGCTTGTACTGGGTAGTTTCTTGGCTCTTCTTTTGTTTCAGGTATCTCTTTTGCTGTATCCAGTCAGGATTTTAGCTATTAACCACTTGCCCTCCAGAAGGTTTACCCCCCCTTCATGACCAGGCCATTTTTTGTGATACGGCATGGCGTTACTTTAGCTGACAATTGCGCGGTCATGCGACGCTGTACCCAAATAAAATGTTTGTTCTTTTTTTCCCAATAGAGCTTTCTTTTGGTGGTATTTTATCACATCTACGTTTTTTATTTTTTGCGCATTAACCACTTCCCGCCTGCGCTATAGCCAAAATGCGGCTACAGCGTGGGCCTTAATTGCCAGGAGGACATCAATAGACATCGTCCCATGCATGAGCTGCCTGCACACCTCCTGCAGGGCACATGCAACGTGCTCTGTGATCACTGAGTCAATGAGACTCGGCTGATCATAGATCGGAGTAAAGCCCCATACACACTAGGCTTTCTGCAGATTTTTGTCTTCAGATTTACCAAAACCATGTAGTACAAGGGCCTGCCTGATTGCATACAAATTGAAACTCTTAAATTTTGATCTCATGTTATATGGTTTTGGTAAATCTGAAGACAAAATTCTTCCGAAAATCTAACAGTGGGTATGGGGTCAGCCGATCCCAGCCCCTTACCACATGATCAGCTGACAGCCAATGACAGCTGATCACGTGATGTAAACAGAAGATCGGTAATCTGCTTTTTTTCTGCTCACGATGACAGCGTGAGCAAAAAAAAAAAAAAGCCGATTACCGGCTTCTGTCAAAGGGACATCGGTCCCGAGCAGTGAGAGCCCCGCTGCCTCATCTGTGCCCACCAGTCAGGGCCCACCAGTGCCACCTGCCAGTGGATATAGGTGCTGCCCATCAATACGCACCAGTGCCACCTATCAATGCCCATCAGTGCCTCATCATCAGTGCCACCTATCAGTGCCCTTCAGTGCCACCTATCAATGCCCTTCAGTGACGCCCATCAGTGCCACCTATCAGTGCCCATCAGTGCCACCTTATCTGTGCAGCCTCATCAGCGCACATCAATGAAGAAGAAAAATTACCTGTTTACAAGATTTATAACAAAATTTTATAACAAAACTATAAAACTGTTTTGTTTTTTGTTTTTCAAAATTTTTGCAAAAAAATAAAAAACCCAACAGTGATTAAATACCACCAAAAGAAATCTCTATTTGTGGGAAAAAATGATGAAAAATGTAATTTGGGTAAAGTGGTGCATGACTGCGCAATTGTCATTTAAAGAGTGACAGCGCTGAAAGCTTAAAAATTGGCCTTGGCAGGAAGGGGGTTTAAGTGCCCAGTAAGCATATGGTTAAACAAAACAAATTTGAAAAAAAAAACAATATATTTACTTTCTTCTATAAAACATCCAATAAAAAAAATGTAAAAATCAAATTTCTTCATCAGTTTAGGCCAATATGTATTCTGCTACATATTTTTGGTAAAAAAAAATCCAATAAGCATATATAGATGTGTTTGCGTAAAAGTTATAGGCTCTACAAACTATGGGATATTTTTATTTATTTTTTAAATTTTTTTTTACTAGTAATAGCGGTGATCAGCGACTTATAGCGGGACTGTGATATTGCGGCTGTCCAAATTTTTGGTCTCTTTTTTTGTTTACATATTAACCACATGCCGACCGGGCCATAGCCGAAAGACGGCTGCAGCACGGTCGGCTTGTTCTGGGTGGACGTCCGTTAGACGTCATCTGGAACTCTCGCTCCCCGCACGCCCGGTGGGGCGCATGCACAACAGTGTTCATGCTCGCCAGGTTCACGGGACCCGGCGCAACACGGATCGGGGTAAAGGGCCAATGACAGCGGGCCTTTACCACGTGATCGCTCCCTCCAATGAGGGGGCGATCATAATGTCAACAAACTGGGGTCATGCAAAGGTCCCAGCTCTCTTCTCTCCTCACACCGATACAGAGTGAGAGGAGAGAAGAGAGATCGAGTGACAAAACGACTGATAAATAGTGAGTGAAAGTACTACAGTGCCCAGCAGTGCCATACAGTGCCACTACAGTGCTAAATTGTGCCCTACAGTGCCACTACACTTCCCATCATTGCCACTACAGTACCCATCTTTGCCACCAGTGCCACTACATTACCCATCAGTGCCACTACAGTACCCATCTGTGCCACTAGTGCCACCACAGTACCCATCTGTGCCACTACAGTACCCATCAGTGCCACTAAAGTGTCCATCAGTGCCACTACAGTGCTCATCTGTGCCATCAGTGCCACTATAGTACTCATCAGTGCCACATCAGTGCCACCAGTGCCCATCAGTGCCACCTCTGCCACTATAGTGCCCATCTGTGCCGCCAGTGCCACCTTAGTGCTTCAGCAGTGCCACACCAGTGCCCAGTGCCACTACAGTGCTCATCTGTGCCACCAGTACCACATCAGTGCCATCAGTGCCACCTGTGCCACTACAGTGCCACCTCTACCACTTCAGTGCCCATCTGTGCCGCCAGTGCCACGTCAGTGCTCCATCAGTGCCACACCAGTGCCCAGTGCCACTACAGTGCTCATCTGTGTCACCAGTGCCACCTGTGCCACTACAGTGCCCATCGGTGCCACACCAGTGCCACTACAGTGCTCATCATTGCCACATTAATGCCAATACAGTGCTCACTTGTGCCATCAGTACCACATCAGCGTCACTAGAGTGCTCATCTGCACCACTACAGCGCTCATCTGCCCCACTACATCGCTCATCAGTGCCACTACAGCGCTCATCGGTGCCACTACAGTACCCAATCGTGCACATCAGTGCCCATAAGTGAGTGCTCATCAGTGCCACCATATCAGTGGATCCTCATCAGCGCCCATCAGTGCTACCTTAGTGCACATCAGTGCCAGATAATCAGTGCATCCTCAGTGTGGTGCACTAGTGTACATCAGTGCAACCTTATCAGTACCCATCAGTGCACCCTCATCATTACCCATCAGTGCACCCTCATCAGTACCCAGCAGTGCACCCTCATTAGTACCCAGCAGTGCACCCTGATCAGTACCCAGCAGTGCACCCTGATCAGTAGCCAGCAGTGCACCCTCATCAGTACCCAGCAGTGCACCCTCAGCAGAACCCAGCAGTGCACCCTCATCAGAACCCAGAAGTGCACCCTCATCAGAACCCAGCAGTGCAGCCTTTTCAGCACCGAGCAGTGCAGCCTTATTAGACCAGCCTCATCAGCACCCAGCAGTGCAGCCATATCTGTCCAAGTGTCCCTACCACAGCCCACAGTCACCAGTATGGCGAAAAAAACATTCCCCGCTGAGGAGGCATACCAACAGCTTAGCTTGGCTGACGAGAGCAGCGGGGAGCTCTCTGAGTCTGCGTCTGATTCTGGTTCAGAATATGAACCCATTGTAAGCAGTGGGTCTGATACAGAATCGGAGGAAGAGCAAAGTGTGCCTGTGAAACAAAGGCGCTCTGGCATGGAGCAGCAGGCTACCATAAGTAGTGCTGTGGCATCAACCAGCAGCTCAGTGCCATCCACCAGTAGCACAGTGCCATCCAGAAGAAATGAAGTACCACTGCAGCAAAGGCCAAGAACTAGTGGGGTGTCATCTCGGCCCCAAAGCGTTAGGACCCATGCCGGCCTTCCTTATTCCCTTGAAAACCCTCTGTGGCTTCCCCCTAATTCAGGAGTAGCAAACATCCCTCCTTTCATTGCCCAGCCAGGTGCTCAGGTGAACACAGAGAATTTTGCCCCTATTGATTTTTTTAATTTAATTTTTACACAGAGCCTATTGTCCTCCATCATGGCCCAGTGCAACCCCTATGCACAACAATTTATAACAAGCAACCCTGGTCCAAGTTATGCCCGTCCCTATGAGTGGAGAGCATTGACAGTGGAGGACTTTAAATTATTTTTAGGGCTAACATTCAATATGGGACTCACAAAAAAAAATGAATTATACTTCTATTGGTCCACCAACCCCATCCACCATATGCCAATCTATTCATCCATTATGCAAAGATCAAGATACCTCATGATAATGCGTTTCCTCCATTACAATAACAACACCCAGTGCCCTCCCCGAAATGACCCATCACATGACAAATTATTTAAAATTCGGCCACTTCTTTTCTCTGAGAAATTCCCCCAGTTATTTATCCCTGACCAAAATATCTCAGTGGATGAGTCATTGGTCCACTTCCCAGGCAGGCTTGGCTTTAAGCAGTTTATCCCCAGTAAAAGGGCTCGATATAGGGTTAAGTTCTACAAGCTATGTGACCGAGAAGCGGGGTACATCTACGCCTTCCGGGTGTACGAAGGGAAGGACACCCAACTGCATCCCCCTGAATGTCCAGAGTACATCGGAGCCAGCGGAAAGGTTGTTCGGGAGCTTGTATATCCACTCTTTGGAAAGGGTTACCACCTTTATGTGGATAATTACTATACAAGCTTGCCCCTCTTCCGCAATCTTTACCGCAAGGACACTCCAGCGTGTGGTACAGTGCGAGCCAATAGGAATGGCTTCCCGCACAGGCTCGTTACTGAAAGACTACGACAAGGGGAGACGGCGTCTTTACAGAATGAAGAAATATTGGCTTTCAGGCGGAGGGACAAAAGAAACGTCCACATACTCGCAACGATCCACAACAACACCTACGTGGAAATCCCCAGAAGAATCCAGCCCAATCTAGAAACCGAAATGTGATCATGATTATAATTTGTTCATGGGGGGGAGTCGACTTCAATGACCAGATGATCGAACCCTACCTTCCCATAAGAAAAAGCCGCTTTTGGTATAAAAAAGTCTCCATATATCTTTTCAGTTTGGCCATTTACAATAGTTTTGTTATTTACCGTAAATCTACAGAGAGCCCCGTATCTTATCTTCAGTACCAAGAAGAAATGATCTCAACCCTTTTGTACCTTGAAGGTGCACCAGAAAGCATTTGCTCGGATTCAGTGAGCAGACTCCACGAACGCCACTTTCCTGAAAAACTCCCTCACCATGAAACAGGCCGGAAACGTCAGAAGAGATGCCGGGTGTGCTCCAGAGGAGGAGCTAGAAAAGACACCGTGTATTATTGTCCTGATTGTCCTTCCCAACCTGGCCTTTGTATTGATGAATGTTTTTGCCGTTACCATACTTCTCTACATTATTAGGGAAGTATGGTAAACGTAATTGTCATTTACCGCCACACCCCTTTATGCCACTGTGCATACCGCTGCCTTCTCCGAAACTGACCCTGGCATGCTAAACGACCACGCTTCTGCCTAATGCTAAATTGTACCTACCTCTGCCTTCTCCGGAATTGACCCTGGCTTGCTAAACGACCACGCTTCTACCTAACGCTAAACTGTACCTACCTCTGCCTGCTCTGGAACTGACCCTGGCCTGATATACGACCACACCTCTGCCTAACACTAAACTGTACCTATCTCTGCCTGCTCTGGAACTGACCCTGGCCTGATATACGACCACACTTCTGCCTAACACTAAACTGTACCTACCTCTGCCTGCTCTGGAACTAACCCTGGACTGTTTGACCATGTTTTTTGCCTGCCTCTTGGACTGGTCTTTTACTCTGCTACTGGAGTAGTGGGCTTCATAACACAGGGGTCTCACATATGTGAGGGGCTCCAGAATTGTATTTCTGGATTAAGAAAAATGCACTGACCCTGGAGTGTATATGGACAGTATCCCTGCCTGTACTGACTATGGACAATATTCCTGCCTGCTGCCTGAATAATTCCATTCACTGTCACTGACCACGTCCCTGCCTGGATCAGGGCTCTCCTCCTGTGGACAACTGCACTACTAAAACCACAGGTAATCTTTTGTTTACCCTTTGCTCAGCAGAATGTATTTTAGAGTGTAATTCTTGGTTCATGCTATGTGTTAGAAATATGAAGGGCCTTCAAAAATGTGGTAGATTGTAAGGAAATTAGATGTGTAATTTATGCTCCTAGAATGCCTGAATGTGCTACTTCAATGTTGGGCCTCTGTATGTGGCCAGGCTGTGTAAAAGTCTCACACATGTGGTATCACCATACTCAGGAGGAGTAGCAAAATATATTTTGGGGTGTCATTTTTGCTATGTACATGCTATGTGTTGGAAATATCTTAGAAATGGACAACTTTGTGTTTTTCCACATTTTCCAAAAACTTCTGGGAAAAAAAGAACAATTCAAAAGACTCATTATGCCTCATAGATTATACGTTGGGGTGTTTACTTTCCAAAATTGTGTCACTTTGTGGGCGTTTCCATTGTCCTGGTGCTCCAGGGCCTTCAAAAGTGTAATAGGTGGTTGAGAGATTAGATATGCAATTTATGCTCCTAGAACGCCTGAATGTGCTACTTCAATGTTGGGCCTCTGTATGTGGCCAGGGTGTGTAAAAGTCTCATGTGGTATCTCCATGCTCAGGAGGAGTAGCAGAATGTATTTTGGGGTGTCATTTGTGGAATGTACATGTCATGTGAGAGAAATAACCTGTTAAAATGACAATTTGGTGTGAAAAAAAATAAAAATAAAAAATAATCTTAATTTTGCAAAGAATTGTGGGAAAAAATGACAACTTCAAAAAACTCACCATGCCTCTTACTAAATACCTTGGAATGTCTACTTTCCAAAAAGGGGTCATTTGTGGGTATTTGTACTTTCCTGGCTTGTAAGGGTCTCAAGAAATTAGAGTGATTGGCACCATAGCTTGTAGACGCTATAACTTTCACACAGACTAAATAATATCCACTAATTTGGGTTATTTTTACCAAAGATATGTAGCAGTATAAATTTTGGCCCAAATTTATGAAGAAAAATTACTTATTTGCAAAATTTTATAATACAAATGAAGAAAAATGCATTTTTTTACAAAATTTTCGGCCTTTTTTCATTTATAGCATAGAAAATAAAAAACCCAGAGGTGATCAAATACCACCAAAAGAAAACTCTATTTGTGTGAAAAAAAGGACAAAAATTTCATATGGGTACAGTGTTGCATGTCTGAGTAATTGTCATTCAAAGTGTGAGAGCACCGAAAGCTGAAAATTGGTCTGGTTAGGAAGGGGTTTAAGTGCCCAGTGGTCAAAAAACCCAGTGGTGATCAAATACCACCAAAAGAAAGCTCTATTTGTGTGAAAAATGTAATTTGGGTACAGTGTGGCATGACCACACAGTTGCCAGTTAACCACTTTCCTCCCTGAAAGACAGCTACAGCACGGGCTTACGCCCCCCTCTATGATCGCTGAGTCCACCGGACTGAACTGATCACAGTTCGGAGTAAAGGGTCAATCACAGCGGACCTTTACGACATGATCAGCTGTGTCCGATGACAGCTAATCGCGATGTAAACACAAGCTGGTTATCAGTTTTCCTTTCCTCACACTGACAGCACGAGAGGAGAAGAGAGCTGATAACCGGCTTCTGTTAAAGGGACATCTACAGTGAGGGAAAAAGTATTTGATCACTGCTGATTTTGTACGTTTGCCCACTGACAAAGAAATGATCAGTCTATAATTTTAATGGTAGGTTTATTTTAACAGTGAGAGACATAATAGCAACAAAAAAATCCGGAAAAACGCATTTAAAAAAGTTATAAATTTATTTGCATTTTAATAAATGAAATAAGCATTTGACCCCTTCGCAAAACATAAGTTAGTACTTGGTGGCAAAACCCTTTTTGGCAATCACAGAGGTCAGACATTTCTCGTAGTTGGCCACCAGGTTTGCACACATCTCAGGAGGAAAAAGAAGAAAAAAGGTAATTCATAAATGAGGAACAGGCAATGGTCAAAAATGTATAAATACTATTTATTGAAAAATCACTATAAACACCAATCAGAAAAATATACTGTTTAAAACAGGTACCACCACCAATATTAAAATGACAACGTTGTCATGAACAGACACAGATGGCCACCACTCACATGTACCATGCACACCTCCTATGAATAAGTGCAAGATGATATCTATTATGTTTCATCTGGTCATGAGCTGATTGTCCTGATGAGTTACAGAATAACAGCTAATAATGGGTAGAGGGAGGGTGGATGGTTGTGCGATCACCCTGGGAATCACGTCCTTAATGAATTATGGGGACAGGAGGAAGCGGGGGAGGATGGGGGAATCTAATAAAGACCCCCTTGTAGCTTTGGCACTGGAAACCACGGTCCTAATCAGTGAAGTCCACCCTGAGCATTCAATACCAAGGGACGCTGATAGCGGGGAGGGGGGAGTACCCGAGTATGTGAGGCGATGAGCCGTGGAGGGTTGAATCGGGCTGAGCAGTGTGGCTGGCTTGATGAGTCGTTGGCGCTGAGGGGTGAAATGCAGCTTACGAATAAAGATAACAGTCCCGTACTTGGGATACAGAAAGGTAAGATCTCACCCAGTGTAGGCACTGTGAAAAGCCGATTTACATCGAGAAGCCAGATTCTAGCTCACGCCGCCTCCAGCTGATTGGTTAAGCTGTCTTCCGTCCTCCTCCGGGTAGTCAGCAGTGCAGTCCCAATGATGGTGTTCGGGAAGCAGCAAGATTGACCAAAGGGAATGCAGTGGGTAATGCAGGACATTCAGGTGCGTTCAGTCTTCCCCTCGTTCTGTTCCCGGGTTAGTTCGAACGGCCTTGTTGGTTACAGGCAAGGATTCCAGGGCTGGTGGGTGGGTCTGAAAGTCTGTGAGAACGCTATGGGAAGCGTGATGGCGTCATGCTGATGCGTTTCATCCGTCACTCGGATTTCCTCAGAGCATGCACAGTAGCCGAGACCTTCATCTTATATAGCACAAACGTGGGGCTACGTGAATATCTCGACATTTGGTTGTCTCGGCGACGTCGCAACTAATTGACAGCCATACAATTATACACAACACAGTACACAGGTAACGGGCCAGGTTTGTGGGTGCAAACATCTGCAGAAAAAAATGATTAAAATAGCAAGTGAAAAAAAAACAGAAAAAAGGGAAGAAAAAGAGAAAAAAAGAAAAGGGAAGAGAAAGAGAGAAAAAAAAGAGGAAAAAAGAGAGGAAAGAAAAAGAGGGGGGAACAAGAAAAAACAGAAGACAAAACGAAACAGAACAAAACAGAACAAAGCAGAAAGTAAAACAGATTCAACTGAATGAGATTAAGGCTGAAATAGATGTGAACGCCGGGTTACTTGAACCCTTTAAAACGGACCTCTCTTTTGAAAAACACAATGAACTTCTAAAAAAAGAATTAGAAAAAACACAAAAAAATCTGAAAAGTCATAAACAGGATAAGTTTAAACAGAATCTACTTGAGCGTGGTGATCTATTTGATCCCACAATCTATACAGGTAGAAGTAGATCACGTAGAAGCAGAGGAAGAAATAATAGCTCTAAGACTAATCGCAAACACTATTCATCTACTGACAGTGATAGTGAACACAAAGAACTCTCTGTGACTTTTTTAGACAAGGATCCACCCCCCTTAGACAACCCTACTACAACTACAGGGAAAGTAAAATCAAATATAAAGGGACAAAAATCCACACACCAGTCTCCACCTCATCAGGGAAGGGCACGGGAAACACGCAGGAGTCAGCGACAATTAAGGAGCAGAACACACAGAACATAATGAATCCCATTACCACATGTGATCCCATCCCCCTGAGTTCCCTAAAGGACAGGAAGGTGGTTATTCCTACTCAATTTCCACTTAATACACATCACCTCTCATTACTCAAGAGAGGCCTCTCTTTCTCACCTAAATCTGGGATGAACGAGTTTGAGGTTTATAAAGATATCTCTCTTTACCTCAGAAAGGTGATTTTCAAATATTGGCACTCCTCAAAACATGATGAGCCCCAATTAACTCAAACAGATAAGGAGGAAAGAGAGGCCCTAAATACCCTAGTCTCTCTCCTACAGGAGAATGCTGAATCTGATTCAGACACAGAGATTCCCAATTGTCAGTATGAACTGACACGTCCTGCTAATTTACTCATCAGATCTACAAAAATGCCCCCATTATACAAATACAAACCCATTGAATTCTTCTTAGCACAAGTCAAGAGGGACCTTTCCAAAGTTAACTGGAAATATAAGGGACTGGATAATCTCTCTCGGGAAGAGAGGAAAGCACTGAGGGAACTTGAGGAAGCCCCTGGCATTGTTATCAAGGGCAGTGATAAGGGAGGTAATGTGGTCCTCCTTACTGAGGACCAATATGAGAATGAAGTAAAAAGATTACTTGCTGATGAATCTACTTACCGAAAGCTTCATCCAATCCCTTCACTGCCATTGTCAATGCCCTTAATTATCTACTAAGCCTTGGCTTGGAAGAAAAACTGATCACCAAGAAAGAATTTAACTACTTGCGGATTTTACAGTTTAACACCCCAACATTTTACATCATACCTAAGCTCCACAAGTCCCTGCAGAATCCGCCCGGCAGACCCATGGTGTCTGCTGTCAACGGTCCCCTTGAAAAAGTCTGGTAAATTTATTGATGCACTTATCAAGGAATTGGTACATGACTTACCTTCATACGTGCAGGACACAAGGGATGTACTGTTGCGACTGGACGCAATGGCCCTGCAGGCGGGAGCCCTATTAGTAGGGATTGACGTGGAATCGTTATACACGTCGATACCTCATCTTTGGGGACTTAGAGCAGTCCAAATCTTCCTTGAGAGGAAATTCCCACTCCTTGGACAGCAGAATGAATTTATAGCTGAGATTCTCACCTTTTTATTGGAACATAACTGCTTCCAATTCCTGGGAACTCACTATCAACAAATTAGGGGGACCTCTATGGGAGCCCCCTGGGCCCCCTCATATGCATGCCTTCATTTGGGCATGTGGGAGGAGGAATTGGTTTATCCGTCGCCAATGTACCTCGGCCATAGTCGCATGTGGCTGAGGTACATTGACGACGTTCTCATGATCTGAGACGGCTCTGAACTGGAGCTGCTGCAGTTCATGAATGAGCTCAACAATAATGACCGCAATATTAAACTCACCTTCACTGCTCATCCTTATACCCTCCCCTTCCTTGATTTAACTATAGAAGCGGAAAATGGCCTGATTAACACTAAGACCCACAGGAAGTTCACAGCAGCCAATACCCTCCTTCAGGCATCCAGTGACCTCCCTAAATCTCTTATTAATGCAATACCGGTGGGCCAGTCTCTTAGAACTCGAAGAAACTGTTCTAACCAACAGAACTTCACTGCCGAAGCTAGGGATCTTTACGATAGATTCAGATAGAGAGGTTATTCCCATTCTTACATTAGGAAGGCCAAAAAGAGGGCCATTCAGACAGATCGACAAAAACTCCTTAAGAAAAAAGACCCTAAACTTTTGAACGTGGCACAGGAGCCTATAAGGATTATTACCAAATTTGGTGCCCACTGGGACCAAGTTAAGGCAATACTTAGCCAACATTGGCATATCCTGTCTGAATCGCCAACTTTGGGTAAGATTGTAGGTGCACGGCCCGTTCTTACTGC
The DNA here is from genome assembly GCA_037952925.1 of Lithobates clamitans. Classification (NCBI taxonomy): domain Eukaryota; kingdom Metazoa; phylum Chordata; class Amphibia; order Anura; family Ranidae; genus Lithobates; species Lithobates clamitans. Next base: position 4,217,438 of record JBBGZY010000351.1, on the reverse strand, counting down.
CCATCGTTCCAGGACCCTGAGAGAGAGCCTTATTCATTCAGAGTATAAGAGATCACCTACCCCCAATTGGCTTACCCAACTCCCACCTTTGAAGGGTAAGTTTAGATGCGGCCGATGCTCAGTCTGTAGGTACGTTGAGCGCACGGACATGTTCACCTATTCTGACGGTAAAAAACTGTTTCAAATTCCCAATTTCATCAACTGTAATACCACTAGAGTAATCTATATGCTTACTTGCCCTTGTGGGAAGCATTATATTGGCGAGACCAAGAGGCAACTCAAGGTCAGAATCAGTGAGCATGTCCAAAGCATTCTCAGTAAGGACGATAAGTGCCCCATCCCCTACACTTCATCCAATTCCATGGAGGGAACCCCGCTGGACTTACATTCAAGGGCATTTACAGGCTGAATCTCCCCCAAAGAAGGGGCGACTTCGATAGAATCCTTTGCCAGAAAGAGAAAATGTGGATATATAATATTAACAGTATGTATCCCCGTGGGTTAAACAACGAATGCAACCTTTCTGTATTTCTCACTCCCTAACCCTCATTGGTTATGAGGGGACCCCCACTCTGGCCGGTAGCTTTCATCTAATGCCATATCAGCATATTTTCAGTTTTTTTTTCACTTGCTATTTTTATTAATTTTTTCTGCAGATGTTTGCACCCACGGACCTGGCCCGTTACCTGTGTACTGTGTTGTGTTTAATTGTATGGCTGTCAATTAGTTGCGCTGTGGCCGAGACAACCAAATGTCGAGATATTTACGTAGCCCCACGTTTGTGCTATATAAGATGAAGGTCTCGGCTACTGCGCATGCTCTGAGGAAATCTGAGTGACGGATGAAACGCGTCAGCATGACGCCATCACGCTTCCCATAGCGTTCTCACAGACTTTCAGACCCACCCACCAGCCCTGGAATCCTTGCCTGTAACCCACAAGGCCGTTCGAACTAACCTGGGAACGGAACGAGGGGAGGACTGAACGCATCTGAATGTCCTGCATTACCCACTGCATTCCCTTTGGCCAATCTTGCTGCTTCCCGAACACCATCATTGGGACTGCACTGCTGACTACCCGGAGGAGGACAGAAGACAGCTTAACCAATCAGCTGGAGGCGGCGTGAGCTAGAATCTGGCTTCTCGATGTGAATCGGCTTTTCACAGTGCCTACACTGGGTGATATCTTACCTTTCTGTATCCCAAGTACGGGACTGTTATCTTTATTCGTAAGCTGCATTTCACCCCTCAGCGCCAACGACTCATCAATCCAGCCACACTGCTCAGCCCAATTCAACCCTCCACGGCTCATCGCCTCACATACTCGGGTACTCCCCCCTCCCCGCTATCAGCGTCCCTTGGTATTGAATGCTCAGGGTGGACTTCACTGATTAGGACCGTAGTTTCCAGTGCCAAAGCTACAAGGGGGTCTTTATTAGATTCCCCCATCCTCCCCCGCTTCCTCCTGTCCCCATAATTCATTAAGGATGTGATTCCCAGGGTGATCGCACAACCATCCACCCTCCCTCTACCCATTATTAGCTGTTATTCTGTAACTCATCAGGACTATCAGCTCATGACCAGATGAAACATAATAGATATCATCTTGCACTTATTCATAGGAGGTGTGCATGGTACATGTGAGTGGTGGCCATCTGTGTCTGTTCATGACAACTTTGTCATTTTAATATTGGCGGTGGTACCTGTTTTAAACAGTATATTTTTCTGATTGGTGTTTATAGTGATTTTTCAATAAATAGTATTTATAAATTTTTGACCATTGCCTGTTCCTCATTTGTGAATTACCTTTTTTCTTCTTTTGTGATATGCGTTATTAATTCAGAGGAACGCACCTAAACTACGGCTTCAATGCCACTCATGTAAGCAATTGTCTTTAAACTATACAGGCTTAGACAACACTGTTCTTCTGCTTGTTGTAATTATACATTTCAGCAGAGCGTTTGGTTCCTTTTACCGTTTTTTTCACACATCTCAGGAGGGATTTTGTCCCACTCCTCTTTGCAGATCCTCTCCAAGTCATTAAGGTTTGGAAGCTGACACATGGTAACTCGAACCTTTAGCTCCCTTCACATATTTTCTATGGGATTAAGGTCTGGAGACTGGCTAGGCCACTCTAGGACCTTAATGTGCTTCTTCTTGAGCCACTCCTTTGTTGCCTTGGTCGTGTTTTGGGTCATTGTCATGCTGGAATACACATCCATGACCCATTTTTAATGCCCTGGCTGAGAGAAGAAGGTTCTCACCCAAGATTTAACGTTACATTGCCACTTCCATCGTCACTTTGATGCGGTAAAGTTGTCCTGTCCCCTTAGCAGAAAAACACCCCCAAAGCATAATGTTTCCACCTCCATGTTTGACCGTGGGGATGGTGTTCTTGGGGGTCATAGGCAGCATTCCTCCTCTTCCAAATACGGCGAGTTGAGTTTATGCCAAAGAGCTCAATTTTGGTCTCATCTGACCACAACACTTTCACCCAGTTCTCCTCTGAATCATTCAGATGTTCATTAGCAAACTTCAGATGGGCCTGTACGTGTGCTTTCTTGAGCAGAGGGACCTTACAGGCACTGCACGATTTCAGTCCTTCACGGCATAGTGTGCTACCAATTGTTTTCTTGATGATTTTGGTCCCAGCTGCCTTGAGATCATTGACAAGATTCTCCCATGTAGTTCTGGGCTGATTCCTCACCGTTCACCTGATCAATGAAACTCCACGAGGTGTAATCTTGCATGAAGCCCCAGACCGAGAGAGATTTACAGTTATTTTGTGTTTCAGTTGCAATTAATCGCACCAACTGTTGTTACCCTCTCACCAAGCTGCTTGGCGATGGTCTTGTAGCCCATTCCAGCCTTGTGTAGGTCTACAATCTTGTCCCTGACATCCTTGGATAGCTCTTTGGTCTTGGCTATGGTGGAGAGTTTGAAATCTGATTAATTGATTGCTTCTGTGGACAAGTTTCTTTTATACAGGTTACAAGCTGAGACTAGGAGCACTCTCTAAGAGAGTGCTTGTTACCTGTATAGAAGACACCTTGGAGCCAGAAATCTTGCTGATTGATAGGGGATCAAATAAATTGATGCAAATCAATTTATAGCTTTTTTGAAATGCATTTTTCTGGATATTTTTGTTGTTATTCTGTCTCTCACTGTTAAAATAAACCTACCATTAAAATAATAGACGGATCTTTTCCTTATCAGTGGGAAAACGTACAAAATGAGCAGGGGATCAAATGAGGGGAGACAATGAAGGTCTGTGGGTATTGGTGTATATCTATGAGAGGAGACAATGAAGGTCTGTGGGTATCAGTGTATATCTATGAGGAGACAATGAAGGTCTGTGGGTATCAGTGTATATCTATGAGGAGACAATGAAGGTCTGTGGGTATCAGTGTATATCTATGAGGAGACAATGAAGGTCTGTGGGTATCAGTGTATATCTATGAGGAGACAATGAAGGTCTGTGGTTATCAGTGTATATCTCTGAGAGGAGACAATGAAGGTCTGTGGGTATCAGTGTAGATCTATGAGAGGAGACAATGAAGGTCTGTGAGTATCAGTGTATATCTATGAGGAGACAATGAATGTCTGTGGGTATCGGTGTATATCTATGAGGGGAGACAATGAAGGTCTGTGGGTATCAGTGTATATCTATGAGAGGAGACAATGAAGGTCTGTGGGTATCAGTGTATATCTATGAGAAAACAATGAAGGTCTGTGGGTTTCAGTGTATATCTATGAGAGGAGACAATGAAGGTTCGTGAGGATCAGTGTATATTTATGAGGGGAGACAATGAAGGTCTGTGGGTATCAGTGTATATCCATGAGAAGACAATGAAGGTCTGTGGGTATCAGTGTATATCTATGAGGAGACAATAAAGGTCTGCAGGGAATCAGTGAGTGTATATGTATCTATGAGGAGACAATGAAGGTCTGCGGGTATCAGTGAGTCTATATGTATCTATGAGGAGACAATGAAGGTCTGTGGGTATCAGTGAGTGCATATGTATCTATGAGGAGACAATGAAGGTCTGTTGGGTCTCATTGTATATATATGAAGAGACAATAAAGGTCTGTGGGTATCAGTGTATATCTATGAGAAGACAATGAAGGTCTGTGGGTATCAGTGTATGTCTATGAGAGGAGACAATGAAGGTTCGTGAGTATCAGTGTATATCTATGAGGGGAGACAATGAAGGTCTGTGGGTATCAGTGTATATCCATGAGAAAACAATGAAGGTCTGTGGGTATCAGTGTATATCTATGAGGAAACAATAAAGGTCTGCGGGTATCAGTGAGTGTATATGTATCTATGAGGAGACAATGAAGGTCTGCGGGTATCAGTGAGTCTATATGTATCTATGAGGAGACAATGAAGGTCTGTGGGTATCAGTGAGTGTATATGTATCTATGAGGAGACAATGAAGGTCTGCGGGTATCAGTGAGTGTATATGTATCTATGAGGAGACAATGAAGGTCTGTGGGTATCAGTGAGTGCATATGTATCTATGAGGAGACAATGAAGGTCTGTGGGTATCAGCGAGTGTATATGTATCTATGAGGAGACAATGAAGGTCTGTTGGGTCTCATTGTATATCTATGAAGAGATAATAAAGGTCTGCGGGTATCAGTGTATATCTATGAGGGGAAGACAATGAAGGTCTGTGGGTATCAGTGTATATCTATGAGGAGACAATGAAGGTCTGTGGGTATCAGTGTATATCTATGAGAGAAGACAATGAAGGTCTGTGAGTATCAGTGTATATCTATGAGAGGAGACAACTAAGGTCTGTGGATATCAGTGTATATCTATGAGGGGAAGATAATGAAGGTCTGTGGGTATCAGTGTATATCTATGAGGAGACAACGAAGGTCTGTGGATATCAGTGTATATCTATGAGAGAAGACAATGAAGGTCTGTGAGTATCAGTGTATATCTATGAGAGGAGACAACTAAGGTCGGTGGATATCAGTGTATATCTATGAGGGGAGACAATGAAGGTCTGTGGGTATCAGTGTGTATCTATGAGGAGACAATGAAGGTCTGCGGGTATCAGTGAGTGTATATGTATCTATGAGACCATGAAGGTCTGTGGGTATCAGTGAGTGTATATGTATCTATGAGGAGACCATGAAGGTCTGTGGTTATCAGTGAGTGTACATGTATCTATGAGGAGACCATGAAGGTCTGCGGGTATCAGTGTATATCATTATCTATAAGAGGAGACAATGAAGGTCTGAATGTTCTCCTCAGAGAAGCCAGGCCGGTCTATCACCACACAGAGCAGGCAAAACCAAACCACGTGATCACGGGCTCCTAGTTCGGGCAGCAACCTGTCGCTGTTTAGCCGCCGGGGAACTACAAGTTCCATACTGCCAAGCCTGCCACTGCTTTGACAATGAAGGTGGTGGCCATGAGCCCGGGAGAAAGGCAGCCATACGTATGCCCATGAGAACATTTCACCCATGACCCTAGCCTTGAACGTGCGTGTATCCGCCTCTTGTCCCCGGCGTGATCCCTCCCTCTCTCCCTTCGTGTGAAGCTTGGCGGGCGGTGTTGGCGCGCTAGGCTTTGCGGTGTGTCGCTTAGTCTCTCAGCCTTCTCCTCGTTGTCTCCGGTGTCATGGCGCAGAGCACAGCCGGTCCCCTCCCCACCATTCAGGCAGGCCTGAGGGAGGCCCTGCTGGAGACGCTGAGCGGTATTCTGTCCCCGGGACATGAGGTGCGGGCAGCGGCGGAGGAGCAGCTGAAAGTGCTAGAAGTGACAGAGGGTGAGTAATGAATGGGATGGGAAGGCAGTCATCCTAGGCGCACAGGGTGTCTGGAGGGCGCACTACAAGGACCAGGGATGGCTGACTGACACGCCAATCCAACTTACCATACAGGATATGCAGCAGTCCCACAGGGAAGGACAACTGTGGCCATCATAGGGTTGGGCTGCACAGATGTTTGCTCCTCTCTTTTTTTTAATGATTTCCAAATAAATTACTTTACTTTAAAAATGAATATATACCAACATAGGCACTGGTTTTGTAGATAATGTTATAAAAGAGTCTCCCCCTAGTAAAGCTGGACATACATGTTACAATTTGATTCTCTGATTTTCCTTAAAGTGGAATAAAAGGGGAAGTTCCGCTGTAAGCCCTGGTTTACATCGCTGCAGCTTTCAGATCGCGATTCTTCAGTGCAATCTCAAAGCCACATCAGTGGAATTTGGATCTCTGATTTCAATGCACTTCATTTAACAGACGTCTGCTCAAGTCCTAAGGAAATTGGTAAAAAGTCGTTTAGGAACCTTTTTCATAATCGCTGTGACATGAGTCTTTGAGATGTGAGAAGCTGTTCCACTGCCAGCAATGGGGTGCGATTTGGAACTATTAGCTTGAGTTCACACTATTGCAAATACAGACGCCGCTTGTGATTCGCACCACATTGCTGCGCAGATCACATGCGATTGACTGCGCGATTCAAATTCAACCATACAGTTTGTATGGCTGAACTCGCATTGCATTCGCACAAAAATGCTGCAGGAACCTTTTTTTTCCCCGCACTGGAATCGGATCGCAAGGGTGCGATCTGATTCCTGTCCGAATTCACAGTTCGCACTGCAATCTGCGGACCGATCTGGGGGTGTCATTAACTGTGTATTGACATCCACAACGGTTCGCAGAGGGCAGTGTGAACTGCCTGTGAGGGAGATGCGATGCGGGAACCCCCACTAGATTTGCGCAGGTTCCCGCATCGCAATAGTGGGAACCAGGGGCACAAATAGCACATAAAGATGGTAAAAATAAAATAACAATAGCTGAACAAAGTCCTCTTCATCAGAAGGAAGTGGTGACACTCTGTTTAGTGAAATCCATAATGTAAGGACACTCAGAAGGGAGATGTAAACACCATTGCCAACACCCAAACAAACTGACCCTTACCATCAGTGTATGGGTTATACACGTGTGTAGAAAACAGATAGCAAGAGGCAACCTTCTTGGGATAAACCAACGTTTCTCCAATTGAGTAGCATAAACATATTCCTTTCCCTCTAAACTATATGGAAGGCTTTGGGTATCCTCATTTGGTAAGAAGATATAGAGCAATATGAAGCGTCCAGCGCTTCTAGCCACAAAGATGGCCGCCGTGTTACCGTCCAACCGCGTCCTGCGTCACCAGGGCGACAAGAGACTGGTGACGCGGTTGGACGGTGACACAGCAGCCATCTTTGTGGCTAGAAGCGCAGGACGCTTCATATTACTCTATATCTAATTACCAAATGAGGAGACCTAAAGCCTTCCATGTAGTTTAGAGGGAAAGGAATATGTTTATGCTACTCCATTGGAGAAACGTTGGTCTATCCCAGGAAGGTTGCCTCTTGCTATCTGTTTTCTACACATGTGTATAACCCATACACTGATGGTAAGGGTCAGTTTGTTTGGGTGTTGGCGATGGTGTTTACATCTCCCTTCTGAGTGTCCTTTCATTATGGATTTCGCTAAACAGAGTGTCACCACTTACTTCTGATGAAGAGGACTTTGTTCAGCTATTGTTTTATTTTTACCTTTATGGGGACATTTACACTTAATTTCTTGCGCTGCATCACTCCTAATATCTTTTCAATTGTATCCAGCAATTTTTTGTGTCAGCAGCTTTTACTTTACATCATATTAAGCGCAACAGATTTTGTTTTTTATAGCACGTAAAGATGCACCAATGTGAATGGTTGCAAAAGGGATAAGTTCATCTTAATGCCCCGTACACACGGTCGGAGTTTCCGACGAAAAATGTGTGATAGGACCTTGTTGTCGGAAATTCCGACCGTGTGTAGGCTCCATCACACATTTTCCATCGAATTTTCCGACACAAAGTTTGAGAGCAGGATATAAAATTTTCCGACAACAAAATCCGTTGTCGGAAATTCCAATCGTGTGTACACAAATCCGACGGACAAAGTGCCACGCATGCTCAGAATAAATAAAGAGATGAAAGCTATTGGCCACTGCCCCGTTTATAGTCCCAACGTACGTGTTTTACGTCACCGCGTTTAGAACGATCGGATTTTCCGACAACTTTGTGTGACTGTGTGTATGCAAGACAAGTTTGAGCCAACATCCGTCGGAAAAAATCCTAGGATTTTGTTGTCGGAATGTCTGAACAAAGTCCGACCATGTGTACGGGGCATAAGAAGAAAAAAAAAAAAACACTTTTTTTTTTGCAGGTAAATTGACATTTGCTATATATTTTTTTAGCCTGGAAAACGTTGCACCAGTGATCAGCAGATCGCAGGTGACATGCAGGACTCTTGCAGACTGTCGGTGTAAGCTGTCAAGCCCATCTAACGAACTTCATACATCATACAGGCAGCCAGTTACATGCTGACAGGAAGAATCGATGAACTACCACAGTGCTCAACAGCGCCCTGGTAGGTTACTGAGAACTACAAGCCAACAGCCGCATAGGCTGTCGGGACTCAAAGTTTTCCCATTCACAAAACACTGGGAATGAATGACGAGGACAGGCAGCTGGAGCCCTGCGTTGTCACTTTTTTTTTTTTTTTTCAGATAGTGCCAACTGTCATGCACACCCTCAGTTACTCATGGGTAGCCAGAGCAAGGGGTAGAAAACTGGGTACTCCTAGTCTACTGAGCAGGCCTAATTCTGCTGCCTTGCGCTGAATGACCATATAATTTATTGGTAAATGTAAAGCTAATGATACACGTTAGATTTCACAGTAGATTCTTCTATTCATGGTAAAAAGTGTGTATGGAAGAATATTCCCTGCTGGCTATTTTATTCTGGCAACTGCTTGAATACCTGAGTAATGACTGCATCTCATAGGATGCAGTCACTGTTCAGCTGACAGTTTACCACCCAACTCTTTTTTTTTGATTTTTCAAGTAAGTTTTGTCTCGCCAGGTGGTGCCAAACAGGCCACCCACAGCTTGAGTTTTGGCCACTTAACAGGAATTGGCCAATATTCAAGAGGTGTATGGCCAGCTTAAAGGTGACACATAAGTAGTGTAAGGGTCTACCCAATTAGATACACCATGAACTAAATGTTATCGTAGCCTCTTTGCATGATAAAGTTAATGAATTAGAATGAGGCCCCGTTCCCATCTGAGCGACATTTAGTGTTTTTGGAGTGGTACCATTCATTTTTCAATGGGTCTCCCTCTGCTCCGAAAAGGTTCGAAAGAAGTTCATGTGCCAAATTTTGGCACTGAGCCAGGCGCATATGGCGTTGTCTTTTGGAGGGAAGTACCCGCCCACACTGAGAGAATAGTGCTGGAGGACTTCCTTTGTAGTATGCGGTGCATACTGGCACAAAGCTGCATGGGTCCAGATAGAAGAAAAAAAATGCTAGTTTACTACCTCTTTAATTGTTCAGTCATATTAAAGAGATATGCTCACACACTTATTAGAATCTTAGTAGTCAAGTATAAGTACATAATGCTAACATAATGTTTTTAGTGTTTGCTCATTGCTTTCTCTCTTTTATCAGAATTCGGGGTACATTTGGCTGAGCTGACAGTTGACCCACAAGGTGCCCTGGCCATTAGACAGGTAAACCGGTGAATTCTTATTCATCTTAGTTTACAAGCTTTCTGTTACTCTATTATTGAGCTATTACTCTGTTACAGCCAAAATGTTTTTACTAGTTTTGAACACAGTGGGGAAGGGTTAGAACATCTGTGGGTTTTACTGCTATACAGGGGAGAAATTCCCTACCACTTCCTGTTCTGCTGACAGTGTTTTATCAGGCAAATAGTGAGGGAAGCAACAACACAGACCAGTGAAAACATGTTTTTAGTGGAGTAGGGGAAGACTGGAACACCTTTCAGACTTTAATTTCTGTTTGTGTCCCTTTTGCAGATTTTTCTTCTGAGATTTCACTGAGACAAAGTAAGGTCAAATCTCTCTAATGGGCCCCAGACAGCAGTAAAAACCAAACATTCTAATTCTTCCCCAGCTGTATGCAAAAAAAAAAAGTTTCTGGTTTGACATACACATGGATTAGGTTGCCTCTTACAAAATACATTTTTAGGCCTCATGTATATGGGAGGCTGGCTGTTGCTGTATCAAGGGTTAATATAGTTGTCAGGCTCCAAGTTAACATGGCAAGCCCCCATGTTGGTACACACTGATGCGACACAGCAACATTTATACCACAGGTTGCGTTTTGCAGGCATTATCGCCCGACATCCGCAACCCACTCAAGTCAATAGGGCCACACCAAGCAAAGTTCCCCTTCAGCAAAAAAGGCATTCCAGAAGCAGCAGGATCTCCTCCAGGATGCTTGGCAGCCTCTGTATGACAGCTCTTTTAAGGGCCAGTTCACACCATATGCAGTCCACCGTGTTTTTCTTCTGCATCAAAAACACACGGAAAGTACAAAAAAATGGAGAATGGGGGCGGGACTTTGTGTGAGGCATGTTGGTGAATATGTCCACATTATAAAAACTGTGATGGTAAGATGCCTAGAGTTGATCCTGTATCAAATGATGATACCCACAGAGTATATTGCAAGAAAATGATACATAGTTTAATACAGAAAGATCATAAAACCACATACATGAGAAAAGGAGTACATTTGGGCTACAATGAGGCATGTTGACATACGGGGTTTACAGACATGGTTTGAATAATAATAATACATGTACAGAACATGATAAAGTAGTGTAACAAGCTGTTACACTACTTTATCATGTTCTGTACATGTATTATTATTATTCAAACCATGTCTGTAAACCCCGTATGTCAACATGCCTCATTGTAGCCCAAATGTACTCCTTTTCGCATGTATGTGGTTTTATGATCTTTCTGTATTAAACTATGTATCATTTTCTTGCAATATACTCTGTGGGTATCATCATTTGATACAGGATCAACTCTAGGCATCTTACCATCACAGTTTTTATAATGTGGACATATTCACCAACATGCCTCACACAAAGTCCCGCCCCCATTCTCCATTTTTTTGTACAATATGGGATGGAGGCATGTTGGTGCATTCACACAAAATGAGTGGACAGGTCACAACCCCAATTTGACACGGAAAGTAGGTTATATGGTTTTCAATGGCATAGTTCACACCAGTGCTTGCTTTTCCAATGCGTTCCAGAAAAGTAGAACATGCTGCATTTTTCCTGCACTGGACTGTACTGGAATGCTGTAAAACACACCAAAAACACACTGGAGCGCACACATCCTTATTTAAGTGTTTTTTCACCATTATGCATTAGGGTGAATAAACTTCTGACAGTGACCAGCCTAAGCCCCCTATCCCCCTCACCCCCGTTTTACTCACCTGAGCCCGTTTGTTCCCTCGGCGGAGACGCGCTGGACCTCTCTGCCCGGGGTTCTCGGCTCTTGTTTGGTTAGATTGATAGCAGTGCAGCCATTGTCTCCCACTGCTGTCAATCAAATCCAATGACACAGGGGCGGGGCCGAGTCGGCATTCTGTGTCTATGCACACAAATGCTGGACTCGGGAGTGCGCCCGCAAGGTATCCCCCTGGGAGAGCGCTTCTCTTAGGGGTTTTACCGATGTGAGGGGGAGCCGTGAGGGCCACCGGGGGACCCTGAAGACGATGATTGGGGCCACACCGTGCAAAATTAACTGCACAGTGGAGGTAAGTATGATATGTTTGTTATTTAAAAAAAAATGTTATTTAGTGCCTTGCGTAAGTATTCACCCCCCTTGGCATTTTTTGTGTTTTGTTGCCTCACAACCTGGAATTAACATGGAGTGTTTGAGGATTTGCATCATTTAATTTTACAGAAAATGCCCATAACTTTGAAGATTTTTTTTATTTTTATTGTGAAGCAAACAACAAAAAGGACAAAATAACAGAAAAAGTCAATGTGCATAACTATTCACCCCCCTAAAGTCAATACTTTTTAGAGCCACCTTTTGCGGCTATCACAGCTCCAAGTCACTTTGGATAAGTCTCTATGAGCTTGCCACATCTTACCACTGGGATTTTTGCCCATTCCTCCTTGTAAAACTGCTCCAGCTCCTTCAAGTTGGATGGTTTGCGCTTGTGAACAGCAATCTTTAAGCCTGACCACAGATTTTCTATTGGATTGAGGTCTGGGCTTTGACTAGGCCATTCCAACACATTTAAATGTTTCCCCTTAAACCACTCAAGTGTTGCTTTAGCAGTGTGTTTGGGGTCATTGTCCTGCTGGAAGGTGAACCTCCGTCCTAGCCTCAAATCGCACACAGAGTGGTACAGGTTTTGCTCAAGAATATCCCTGTATTTAGCACCATCCATCTTTCCCTCAACTCTGACCAGTTTCCCAGTCCTGACTGCTGAAAAACATCCCCACAGCATGATACTGCCACCACCATGTTTCACTGTGGGGATGGTGTTCTTTGGGTGATGTTATGTGTTGGGTTTGTGCCAGACATAGCGTTTTCTTTGATGGCCAAAAAGTTCCATATTAGTCTCATTAGACCAGAGCACCTTCCTCCATACATTTTGGGAGTCTCCCACATGCCTTTTCGCAAACTCAAAACGTGCCATTTTGTTTTTTCCTGAGAGTAATGGCTTCCTTCTGGCCACTCTGCCATAAAGCCCGACTCTATGGAGCGTACGGCTTATTGTCGTCCTCTGTACAGATACTCCAGTCTCTGCTGTGGAACTCTGCAGCTCCTCCAGGGTTACCTTAGGTCTCTGTGCTGCCTCTGATTAATGCCCTCCTTGCCCCGTCCATGAGTTTTTTGGTGTGCGGCCGTCTCTTGGCAGGTTTGCTGTTGTGCCATGTTCTTTCCATTTGGTTATGATAGATTTGATGGTGCTCCTAGGGATCATCAAAGATTTGGATATTATTTTTTTTTTTATAACCTAACCCTGACTTGTATTTCTCAACAACATTGTCCCTCACTTGTTTGGAGAGTTCCTTGGTCCTCATGGCAGTGTTTGGTTAGTGGTGCCTCTTGCAGCCTCTGGGGCCTTTCAAAAAGGTGTGTATATGTAATGACAGATCATGTGACACTTAGATTGCGCACGGGTAGACATCATTTCACTAATTATGTGACTTCTGAAGGTAATTGGTTGCACCAGAGCTTTTTATATGCTTCATAACAAAGGGGGTGAATACATACGCACATGCCAAATTTTCAGTTTTTTTATTTCTGAAAAATAGTTTTATGTATATATTTTTCTATTTTTACTTCACCAACTATTGTGTTCTGATCCATCACATTTAATTCAGATTAAAAAAACCTTGAACTAAAGGCTGTAATGTAACAAAATAGGTAAAAAGCCAAGGGGGGTGAATACTTTTGCAGGCACTATACTTACCTCCTCTGTGCAAGGGTTTTACACAAAGTGATCTCGACCCTTCTTTTTATGGGGTCCCCCAGCGGCGCTCCTGGATCCTCCCCACATCGATTGCCCCCTCGGAGACCCGCATTCTAAGGGCATCAGGGTTCAGGTAAGTAAAAGGGGGCACTCTGGGGGGCTGCTGCACTACGGAAGGTTTTTCACCTTAATGCATATGCATTAAGGTGAAAAACCTTACAAACCCTTTAAGAAAATAGGGGGAAAAATGCAAATGAACGCACCAAAAACACGCATGCAGAAAAGCAGTTAGAACGCATCCGGACTGCATTTCTATGGTGTGAACTGACCCTATATGACTGATATGCAGAGGGTGACAGAAAGTGCCACTAATATAAACAAGCCTATGGTGTGTGTATTGGGAGGAAAGGTTGCATTGTGTTTAAATACAGTAAGAAGAAATGCCATGCATGTAAAACTTGTTTTATCTTTTCATTATGTGCAGTATGCCTGGTCCATCACTTTAAATTATACTAGATTTTGGTTCATTAAATCAAACATTAAGCTATAGGCCCTTTTTCAAAAAAAAAGAAAAAGTGCGAGTTCAAACTGAGCTTTCTTTGGTGGTATTGTTAAAGATTGTTTGTTTGTTTTTTCTAACTCCAAGTTTGTCTTCCCAAAATAATGTTGCAAGCGAAAATCTATTACTACAATAACAGACCAGCCCCATATTTGACAATAAAGTGGAGCAAAGAAAAGTGTAGGATCAAAAGCTTACATAACGCCACACAGATTGATTTCACTTCAAATTGTACAGACAAAATTAAAGAAAATAAAAAGTGCTGACCCCAGAAAAATACGAAGATTTATATTGCAGTGTAGCACAAGGAGGAACATCCCTAAGTTCCCAGCTCACAGTATTAAAGCAGTCTCCTACTGCTCAACTCACTCAACCTTAGTAAGACCAGGGCCTGGCCTTGGTTTTTTTTCCAAATCCCTCCATGCTGGAACAGTAATGTCCCAATAACTTATTTGAGATGCGTGTAACACATGCATTAATGCATGTTTTGTCTCTTGATAACATGGATTTTGTTAATGCAGCCTATGCATGTGGTCATGTGGTATATCAGCCATTCAGGAAGTGCCTTGTACTTTTATACAGGAATACAAGGTTTTCTCTGGCCAAGGTGTAGGGACAGGTGGATAATGTCACGAGATATACCGGGTTCAATCTGAGGACACCTTGGTGTTTATAGAACTTTCACAGTGATGAGCCTAAAGTAAGGTATATAGTGGGACCAGCAACTAGGAAACTGGGTCATTATATGCGCTACAGAGTTTCCTGAAGGTCCAGATGCGGAAGCAGGCATGGCATAAATGTGTCTCTGTATGTTACCCCTACAATTCATATTCCTAATATGTGTCTGTTGTACCATGTACTTTTATTAAAAGTATCTTGTTCTCTTTGCATTGCTTTCTTGGTGTGAAAAATCTGGTGATCCTGCCAGCCCCCTTGCTATCCTTTTTCAAACTGACCATGCCAGAGCATGGAAGCACACCCATCCCAGCGTGGTCAGTTTTTCTTTTTTGCATTCTACTTGGGAGCTCAGCCTGCCTTTACTCCAGTGGTCAGACTTGTGCTGACTTGCCCCTCTGCACATCTGTTCACTGAGATCAGTGTACTGCTGTTTTCTGCCTCCTGCTGACACCCCCCCCCCCCCCAGTCTCCACCCTCAGCTCTCTAAGACTCTTATGCAGCTGAGAACAGAGGTCATGTGATTACTTCTTAAAAAATGGAACTAGAGGCTGCAGCAGTGGGAACATGTTACATGTTCCACTCTAAAAACAGGTGGAACATGTAACATGTTCCCAAAGGTGAACTTATTAAGCCCTAGCATTTTAGGAAGTGCATACTATTGGTAAAATGATCAGCTCCCCACCCCCAAAGGATAAATGATAAATTATTGATTTTTTATCATTTAGGCCTCAGTCACACTTGTTTGGGACTGACCATGATTTCCTGTAGGTGACTTAGCTGGGTTTCTTGTGAACAGATGTGTGCTGGAAGCCCCATTCAAAGCAATGAGAGGCTGAACATACAGCGATTACCTGAGGATGATCATCTACAGGTAATAGCTGCCTCAATTACATGGCTGTGGATGTTGTCAGCGCCTCATTACTTTAAATGGGGCTTCCCGTCACAGGACACCCCATGAGTCTCCTGCAGGAAATCGTAGTGGTCGCAATATGCAGGTAAGCCTAGAGGCAAAGAACACTCGAACATTGTTTAAAGGCCAAGTTCACCTTTATATAAAAAATAATAAATGCACATTTTTTTTAAGTTAAAAAAATGTGCATACATTATTTTTTAAAACCGAAACCTGGGTGGCATTGCCCCCATGATCAGTAGTTTGCTTGTTCAATGTCAGGCTCCTGCACACACTGCCTACAGCTCTTTTGCCTGTACCTCTGTATGGGCTGTCATTTGCAGAACTGTAGGCAGTGTGAATGAACTACGGGTGTGCTGATCAGTGTGCCCGCAGTTCATTCAGACTACAAATACGTGTGCCACGGTGGATGACAGTACTTAAAGCTTATCATTCGCAGGAAACTAAATGAATTATGTGGTTGTGTGTTTCAAAAAGTGACAGCAGGTGCAGGGAGAGGAATCCCCACCTGCTGTCGTAGGTGGGGGGGGGGGGGGATGAACCGGGGGAGGAACTACAGGATCTGGAACATGTTAAAACCAGGTGAAACTTGTAACATGTTCCAATGTTCCAAAGATGAAATTGCCATATACATGCAAACCTAAAGAATATAATAGGATTCAGTGAACAATTTGCAAAATATTTTATAGGCTTTAAGCAGCTTTCTTGAATCTCCTTAACCCAACCCAGATTAGGAGAGTCAAATACAATTGTAGTGCTGTCTGATGCCAACTTATTTGGAGGGAACAGTAGGGACAAATCAGGAAGACAGACTGGCATGTCTTGAAAGGTTGAGGGGTGCTTGCAAAAGTTGAATTGTTGTTTGAATTGTTGTTTGACATAGGATCAACATGGTTGATCCTATGTTTTAGATTTCAAATAACTATCCTCAAGAACAAAAATGTATAAATATTGCAGTTTGAGTCCTTATGTGTGGTGGTTGCATTTGTTTTTTCTTGCTAGTCATGAGAGGCTTCAAAATTTTAAGGGTTTCTTAGTTCTGGAATACTGTTCCTAAAGACAGTGAAAAAGAATCTGTTAATTTTTTTATGACGTTGCTTGCTGTCTTTGTGCTTTCAGCTGGCATCCGTGGTTTTAAAGCAGTATGTTGAAAATCATTGGTGTGCCCAGTCAGAGAAGTTCAGATTGCCAGAGACTACTGAAAGGGTTAGTAACTTTGAATTGTATACATTAACCTATGTAGCCCTGAATGTATATTGCCACATCTGGATTTATATAAGTTACCTTTATTTAATTCTTTACTTAGGCAAAAGCAGCAATCCGTTTGTTGCTTCCTCGAGGTTTGCGGGAGTCAATAAGCAAAGTACGTTCCAGTGTTGCATATGCTGTGTCTGCCATAGCACACTGGGATTGGCCTGAAGCCTGGCCTCAACTTTTCAATTTGCTCATGGAAATGCTAGTGAGTGGTGAAGTCAGCGCTGTTCATGGTGCTATGAGAGTGCTGACAGGTATGTACTGTATAACTTATAAATACATTGTATAGATTGTGGAATTGTTTATAGCTGTTTTAAAGTGGATGCAAATTAACAACTTATGGTAACAATTCCTTACCCTACTTCTTACCTGATAAATACATCTTTGTAGTCCATCCCACGGTGTTCTCACTGAAAGTCCTGTTTTTTTATGGGGAATAGTAATTTCCTTCTTTTGAGACAAGCCTGTCCCTGTGTACCTCTTCTGATGGTGAAAGCTTTGCCTCTGCCAAAAGTAAGCATCCAGGTCAAGCAGGCAGTGACGTGGACACCTGAAAGCAGGACCTGCCAGATGTAAACACGAGGAGAAAAGCTTGGTGGCAGAGAATCACATGATCATAGTTCAAGTTAAGTGAAATGGGCATTTAAGTTTACAGGTTTTTTTTTGTACTCCAAAGAGTAAACCCTAAGCTTCAAAAAAAAAAAAAAAAGAAAAGAAAAGAGGGATGGACCGAACAGTAAAAGTATAATGGCAAGAAATAACAAACCGTTAGGAAAATCTATGGCCACAGATTACATTTTCATTTTATAACATCAGAATAGAAATCACAATATTAACCATAGTTACTTTTGACAATCCAATGTAAGCTTACTTGAAAAATCGCCTTTTATGTTGTGAGATCTGCCTGTCTGCTGGCCATCGCTTTCCACAACTTTTTTGATTCCCTGCATGCTTTGCAGCTTCTCTTCTAAGGACCACATACAGTCATGGCCAAAAATTATTGGCACCCCTGCATTTCTGTCAGATAATGCACCACTTTGCCCAGATAATTGTTGCAATTACAAATGTTTAGGCATTCTCATGTTCATTTATTTTGTTTGTATTGGTATGACACAAAAAAGTGGAAAAACAAAAAGCCAAACCTGACACATTCCACGCAAAACTCAAAATGGACTGGACAAAATTATTGGCACCTTCTCAAAATTATAAGAAGTAATTGCAATCCAAGTTTGTGATGCTCCTGTAATGTGAATTTAAACTCACCTGTATCAATTAACAGGTGCTGACAATATAGAACTCAAACTGGCAACCAGTTAAAATGGTGAAAAATTGACTTGACCTTTCTGATGTGTGTCTCTGTGTGCCAAACAGAGCATGGAGAAGAGAAAGGGCAGCAAAGAATTATCTGAGAATTTGAGAACTAAAATTGTGGAAAAGCATGGACAATCTCAAGGTTACAAGTCCATCTCCAGAGATCTTAATATTCCCGTGTCCACTGTGTGACAAGAAGTTTACAGCCCATGGCACTGTAGCTAATCTCCCTGGACATGGATGAAAGAGAAAAATTGATCAGAATTGCCAAAACTTACCTGAGGAAGACAAAATCCTTTTGGAAGACTGTGCTGTGAACAGACAAAACAAAATGACAGCTTTTTGGTAAAGCCCATCATACTACTGTTTTCAGAAAAAGAAATGAGGCCTTTAACAGCTTGCCGACCAGCCTGCCGTCATACTGCGGCAGGTCGGCACGATCCTGCAAGCCATGGTAGCTATACGTTGGCTCCTTTAAGCGGGATAGCAGGCGCGCACGCTGCACTGCGGGGGTGCCGATGCTGGTGGCCGATAATCGCGATGACTGCCTGAGGCAGAACAGGAACACACACACACGTCCCTGTTCTGTGAGGAGAGACAGATCCTGAGTTCCTAATAACTAGGAACCACGATCTGTCATCCCCTCTAGTCAGTGTCTTCCCCCCCCCCCCTACAGTTAGAACACATAGTCAGGGAACACAGTTAACCCCTTGTTCGCCCCCTAGTGTTAACTCCTTCCCTGCCAGTGACATTTATACAGTAATCGGTGCATTTTTATAGCACTGATTGCTGTATAATTGTCAATCGTCCCAAAAATGTGTCCGCCATAATGCCGCAGTCACGATAAAGATCGCAGATCGCCGCCATTACTAGTAGAAATAAAAAATAATAAAAATGCCATAAATCTATCCCCTATTTTGTAGACGCTATAACTTTTCTGCAAACCAATTAATATACGCTTATTGCGATTTTTATTACCAAAAATGTGTAGGAGAACACATATCGGCCTAAACTAAGAAAAAAATTAGCTTTTTTTTAAAAAAAAAAGGGATTTTCATTATAGCAAAAAGTACAAAATTGTGGTTTTTTTTTTATTTTATTTATTTATTTATTTTTTTCAAAATTGTTGCTCTTTTTTTGCAAAAAAATAAAAACCGCAGAGATGATCAGATACCACCCAAAGAAAGCTCTATTTGTGGGAAAAAAAGAACGTTTGGGTACAGCGTCGCACGACCACGCAATTGTCAGTTAACCGATGCAGTGCCGTATTGCAAAAAATGCTCTAGTCATTGAGCAGCCAAATCTTCCGGGGCTGAAGTGGTTAAAGAAAGGAATACAGTCAAACGTCTGGTAGGATAACTGATGTATTGGGGTTGCTTTGCTGCTTCAGACACTGGATGTCTTGACCTTGTGCATGGCATTATGAAATCTGAAGACTACCAAAGAGTTCTGCGGTGCATTGTAGGGTCCAGTGTCAGAAAGTAGGGCCTCCATCAGAGGTCATGGTTCTTAGAGCAGGACAATGACCCAAAGCACACATCAAAAATCACCCAGAAATGGTTTAAGACAAAGAGCTGGAGAGTACTGAACTGGCCAGCAATGAGTCCAGATCTAAATCCCATAGAGCACCTGTTGAGAGATCTCCAAACAGCAGTTGGGAAAAGGAACCCTTCCAATCTGAAAGACCTGGAGCAGTTGGCGAAAGAAGAGAGTGGTCCAAAATTCCAGTAGAGAGATGTAAGAAACTCATTGATGGTTACACGAAGCGATTGATTTCACTTATTTTTTCCAAGGGGTGTGCTGCCAAATATTAAATTGAGGGTGCCAATAACTTTGTCCAGTCAATTTTTGGAGTTTTGTGTGGAATGTGTCAGATTTGGCTTTGTAATTGCAACAATTTTCTGAGCGAAGTGGTGCATTATCTGACAGAAATGCAGGGGTGCCAATATTTTTGGCCATTACTGTATCCCATGGTACCTTGATGCCTGCAAGCAGTGATTCCTGTACTGATTCTGCCTCCTGAACATCCTCTTCTCAGCACCTCTGTAGTTCAGAAGGCAGGCTCTGGGAAATGTGTGACACAGCAGTTCCTACTCAGGGCATAGTGAATATGCATCACAAAATTCAGGGAAGTAAATGTGTGGGGATCGACAGTCAGTTTTCACAATTCAAAATCATTCAGATTAATAGGCTAAAAATAATTGAAATACAATGTTGAAATTTAATATAATTTAAAATTTTGACTATAGATTAGAGCGGCACGATTCTGGCTAAAATGAGAATCACGATTTTTTTGCTTAGAAGATAGATCACGATCCTTTCGCGATTCTCGTGGCGTAACATCATCTTTCACATTTAAACAAAAAAAATTGGGTTAACTTTTACTGTTTTTTTTTTTTTTTTTTCATTGAAGTGTATTTTTTTCCAAAAAATTGCGTTTGAAAGACAACTGGGAAAATACAGGTTGACATAAAATATTTCAGCAATTGACATTTTATTCCCTAGGGTCTCTGCTAAAATATAATGTTTGGGGGTTCCAAGTAATTTTCTAGCAAAAAATATTGATTTTTACCTTTTAAGAAACAAGTGTCAGAAAAAGATTTAGACTTTAAGTGGTTAAACTTCCTGCATTTACAGGTTGTTTTCAAAACTTGGCAGACTGCCTGGGTTTTTTTCTTTTACACAGGGAAGTTTCTCTTTGATCTAAGAAGGAAGTTAGTTACAATGTTTCATTTTAAAAACTTGACAGACTGCCCTGATGTTTTCTTTTGACAGCTAAGTGAGCAGATAAGTCTCTCCACTTGTTATATGAAAGAATCCGCAAACTCTGCAATAGAGATCGTCAGAGGGTTTGAATCGAGATCACGATTTTTTTAACGATTAATTGTGCAGTTCTACTATAGATATAGATAACTATTAGAAGTTAGTCTAAAGGATTTTTTCCTTTACTGGCTTGCATAAGCACCAAACCAATTTACGATCTGAAGGGACTCTGAGTGCCTCAGAGTAAATGCCAAAGTTTTAGAGGTTAGGCACCAGTTCAGGGTTCCTTCTAAAATCATCATCGCTCAGTTTTCAGTTCACCAGTATGGCCTTTCATGTAGGATAATATGCAATCTTCCTAAAAGTAAGTACAGTGAGGGAAAAAAAGTATTTGATCGCCTGCTGATTTTGTATGTTTGCCCACTGACAAAGAAATGATCAGTCTATAATTTTAATGGTAGGTTTATTTTAACAGTGAGAGACAAAATAACAAAAAAATCCAGAAGTACGCATTTCAAAAAAGTTATAAATTGATTTGCCATTTTAATGAGTGAAATAAGTATTTGACCCCTTTGCAAAACATGACTTAGTACTCGGTGGTAAAACCCTTGTTGACAATCGCAGAGATCAGTCGTTTCTTGTAGTTGGCCACCAGGTTTGCAGGCATCTCAGGAGGGATTTTGTCCCACTCCTGTTTGTAGACTCTCCAAGTCATTAAGGTTTCAAGGCTGACATTTGGTAACTCGAACCTTCAGCTCCCTCCACATATTTTCTATGGGATTAAGGTCTGGAGACTGGTTAGGCCACTCCAGGACCTTAATGTGCTTCTTCTTGAGCCACTCCTTTATTGCCTTGGCGTGTGTTTAGGTATTCATGCTGGAATACCCATCCATGACCTATTTTCAGTGCCCTGGCTGAGGGAAGGAGGCTTTTACCAAAGATTTGACGGTGCATGGCCCGTCCATCGTCCCTTTTGATACAGTGAAGTTGTCCTGTCCCTTTTTAGAAGAAAAACACCCCCAAATCATAATGTTTCCACCTCCCATGTTTGACAGTGGGGATGGTGTTCTTGGGGGTCATAGGCAGCATTCCTCCTCCTCCAAACACGACACATTGAGTTGATGCCAAAGAGCTTGATTTTGATCTTGTCTGACCACAACACTTTCACCCAGTTCTCTGAATCATTCAGATGCTTATTAGCAAACTTCAGACGGGCCTGTACGTGTGCTTTTTTGAGCAGGGGGACCTTGTGGGTGCTGCAGGATTTCAGTCCTTCACGGCTTAGTGTATTACCAATTGTTTTCTTGGTGACTATGGTCCCAGCTGCCTTGAGATAATTGACAAGATTCTCCCATGCAGTTCTGGGTGGATTCCTCACCATTCTCATGATCATTGAAACTTCACGAGGTGAGATCTTGCATGGAGCCTCAGGCCGAGGAAATTGACAGTTATTTTGTATTTCTTCCATTTGCGAATAATCGCACCAACGGTTGTCGCCCTCTCACCAAGCTGCTTGGCTATGGTCTTGTAGCCCATTCCAGCCTTGTGTAGGTCTATAATCTTGTCCCTGACATCCTTGCACAGCTCTTTGGTCTTGGCTATGGTGGAGAGATTGGAATCTGATTGCTTCTGTGGACAGGTGTCTTTTATACAGGTAACAAGCTATGATTAGGAGAGCTCCCTTTTAAGAGAGTGCTCCTAATCTCAGCTCGTTACCTGTATAGAAGACACCTGGGAGATAGAAATCTTGCTGGTTATTATGGGATCAAATACTTATTTCACTCATTTAAAATGAAAATCCATTTATAACTTTTTTGAATTGCTTTTTTCTGGATATTTTTTTTTTTGTCGCTCACTGTTAACCACTTGCTTACCGGGCACTTAAACCCCCCTCCTATCCAGACCAATTTTTAGCTTTCAGCGCTAACGCATTTTGAATGACAATTGCGCGGTCATACAACGCTGTACCCAAATGAAATTTTTATCATTTTTTCCCCACAAATAGAGCTTTCTTTTGGTGGTATTTGATCACCTCTACGGTTTTTACTTTTTGTTAAAAAAATTTAAAAACCAGAATTTTTTTTAAAAAAAAATTTTTTTTTTTTTATATTTTGTTATAAAAAATTTTTAACGGGTAATTTTTCTCCTTCATTGATGTACGTTGATGAGGCGGCAGTGATGGGCACTGATAGGTGGCAGTGATGGGCACTGATGGGTGGCAGTGATGGGCACTGATGGGTGGCAGTGATGGGCAGCACTGACAGGTGGCACTGATTGGCACTACAGGTGGGCATTGGTAGGTGGCACTTGTGAGCATTGATAGGTGGCACTTGTTGGCATTGATAGGTGGCACTGTGGGCACTGCTAGGTGGCACTGTGGGCACTGCTAGGTGGCACTGTTAGGTGGCACTTTTGGGTGGCACTTATGAGGAATTTGTTGTGCTTCCTCTTTGGGACCGATGTCCCTGGCATCTGAGCCGGTGATCGGCTTTTTTTTCTACTCGCGCTGTCAGCGCGAGTAAAAAAAAAACCGATTACCGATCTTCCTGTTTACATCATGTGATCAGCTGTCATTGGCTGACAGCTGATCACATGGTAAGGGGCCGGGACCGGCCCCTTACTCAGATCGGTGATCAGCCGAGTCTCAGTGACTCGGTGATCACACCGCGCCCGGCGCGCGCCCTGTAGGGCGCGCGCAGGGAGCGTGCACAGGGGAGGCCGTCATATGACGGCCTCCCGGGAATGTAGGTCCGCGCTGTGGCCGTCATTCGGCCTTAGCGCGGATGTCTAGTGGTTAAAATAAACCTACCATTAAAATGATAGACTGTTTATTTCTTTGTCAGTGGGCAAATGTACAAAATCGGCAGGTAATCAAATACTTTTTTTCCCCTCACTGTATGAAATTTGTCACTGATTTTTTAAGAGATCACCCTCACATTGCTGTGCTCAGTTTATTTGTCTTTCAGAAATTGAGCTTTCACTGTGGGTTATTCCAGCCAGCAAATTCAGTGACCTTCAAGCTCTGAATTCTTTAACAGCCATCCTGGATAAAGTGGTGCTCACATTTAGATTTTTTTTTCTGCCTAGAGTAGCAGCTATATTCCATAGTGCCCAAGCAATTGCTTTTCTACCCTACTCTTTAACATTAAAATAAGTTTTGTGGTTTGTACTTGAAGAAAATAATGATTAACTACCTAGAAATATATCTAAGTTTGTAGGAAGCCCACAAAAGTAATATTTGAGGACCCCTTGGAATATCAAAATGTAAAGTATATCAAAGCCAAAATGTTGTTTCTACTTTTGATAGAGTAGGGAGTGGTGCTGTCCTGGAAGGTTCTGATAAACCTATTAGGTAATCTAGAGTGGTTATAAAGCTTTGTTGTTTTTTTTTTTTTTAAATAAAAATATGCCTATACTTACCTGCTCTATGCAATGGTTTTGCACAGTGCAGCCCTGATCCTCTTCTCCTGGCGTCCCCCGTCGGCACTCCAGGCCCTCCTCTTCATCAGGATGCACCTGTGCGTGCTCGCTCCTCACTCCTGAGTCCCGCTGCTGAGTCCAAGAACAGCGGGACTCAGCCCTGCCCCCCTGTCACTGGATTTGATTGACAGCAGCAGGAGCCAAATCGTGCCCGCTGTTAATCTGTTCAATGAGGAGAAAGACAGACAGCTGCGGGGCTGCTGCGCTCGTGCACATTGCTAGATGGGCTCAGATAAGGAACGAGGAGGGGTTTCATTTTAATGCATAGACTGCACTAAAGTGTTACTAAACCCACAACCATAAAATTAGTCTGTATATGCAGTAAAGCATGCTTGTTCTCACTGTTGAACCTAAGGGGTTAATCTGCAATGTGTAAAAAGGCTGTTTGAGCCTGTCTCCTCTGTTCCTCCTTTTCTTACTGTCCCCAATGCATATCCTGATATATTACAGAGTCAGTGGACAAGCTGCACATGGTCAGTTTGGTGTGTATTGCTACGGAGTTTTTTTTTTTTGTTTTTTTTGGGAAGGTGCATGTGATCAGCACAGGGCCAATCGGCTCTCTCCAGGCAGATTGCCAGGGGTCTTGCAGCCTCATAGGGCAGTGAGGGGAGAATGAAGACTCCTCCCACAAGCTTTAACCAGATACGGATAGAAGTCACAAGACTGCTATATACTGCTGAGAAAAGGTATTTAGCAGTTTATATTTACTAAAACTATTGCATTCCCATGTTCTGTGGGAGACGAGATATAGTGAATGCAGGGTCCTGGGTTTAGGAACACTATATAAGGTGAAAACCCCTAAGGCTTTAGAACCACTTTAACATGATTTTCTACTTGTAAAATTATTGAGTCCTCCTCAAACAAGTGATAGAAATATTGAGGATTTTGGTTCTATATTGGTATACCTCCCTCTGTTTCTGTTAAACATTCATATGTGCCAGGTTAGGAAGATTTGTGTGTTTTTGTCTTAATTTTTATTGCATTTGTGATTTAGATTATTATTACAGTAATGTTTTAGCAGGTGCTTCTTTACTCAAAAATCTCTAATGCTGTTTAATAAAGGAGGTTATGTGGGCAGCATCAGATACTTGGCTCCAAGACTGTAGAGAACACTAGATAGATTTCTGGTTTGCAGGTTAATCTTACCTGTCATTAGAATTTATTTGAATAAGCAACACATTCGTTAATATTTTTTTAAAGCATGTTAATAGTCCTGAAATTATCCTTTTGAATACACCATTTTAAATTTTCACACTTGCATGTGTATTTGTTACAAAAGTACACTAGATATGCTATTGTTGGAACACTATTGTGATTTCTTTATTCAAATGTTTGTAGAGAACAACTAAAGTGTTTGTTTATTTCTGTTCGATACCTGAATATAAGCAAGCCATTTACTTTCTTCAGGTTATTACTGTAGCGAAGTAACAGGCTGAAACAGCACGGGCAGTGTTCACATCTTTCTTTCTTTCTTTCCTTCCCTTTCTTTTTTTTTTTTTCCCTTTTATTTCCTCTCTCGAAGAGAGGCCAGGTGACATGGCGATTTTTCCTTCAAGATAAAACATTTCTAGGTGCAACAATCGGCACCCTCAACATTTGATGTGCTGTTTGTCATCTCCTTGGGCTACCACCTAAAAACCCAAACCTCACCCAAGTGTTGCATTGGCCTGGTTTTTTGCCAGACTAATACTGATCAAATTCAGATCAGCCGTTTAATAAGACTGCATGTTGTACAATTATTAAATAAGGATCCAAGCATGCTTGTGAATTTGGCTACCCATTCATTCATTACAACATTCACAAGGTCAAGCAAAAACACAAAACCTTCATACCTGTGGGGAGAAGCAGAACACACTGAGTCATGTAGTGAGGAGAACATTTTTGAACAGAGGGGACAACTATCAAGAGACATATAATCACACACATGGGTTGGACTTGATGGACTAGTGTCTTTTTTTTTCAACCTCACCTACTATGTAACATAAAGGCCCCTTGGGTCAGTCTGGAACAGCAGCCCTAAAAGACAATTTATCTTCCATACAATTCCATTGTTAAAATCTCTACCCTGGTGATTTGGCAAGATTTCACACCTTTTATAAATATTATAATAACTCTGCACTCAGTAAAAAGCAATCAATAAATAATTGTGCAAACATAAATAGGAATATTCATGAAAAATAAAAAGCATAAATGAAAAGGGGATTAGTAGCACTCATTCATACCGGAATACAAGGTAATATTAGACAGAAAACATTGTTGCATTACCCCTTTAAATTAAATATATCTATCACCAATATACAGCAATAAATCAACACACCAACACCAGAGTGAATAATAAATTCAAAATACAATAAACACAATTGTATAATCCAGTGAGTGAAAATAAGTACAATCAGCATGTGTGAAGTGGAAAAAAACTCCTTGTGGAAATCTGCTCTTCAAACATGCCAAATTTACCACCACCAAGGGTTAAAAAGCCTCTTACCAGAGATATGATCCCTTACAAACCGAGGTCATATGCACATACTGGATATATCCTGAAGGTAAACCTGAGCAGCTGTGTACATATCAATGTTATGTAGATGAAACCTGCCAGCTTGGTATGAAGCCAACACTTCCACAATAGGCAGCAGGAGGCATGAAGAAACAAAGCCGACCAGGTATTATCAGTAATACCATAAAATCAGCTTAATTTATTCATTTAATAAGGGTACTCACAAAGCAGGGAATGAAACGGCATTAAAAGAGCCTGCTCTGTGTCATCGGACATGGTGACATCAGCAGCCTAAGCTCCACCCAACAAGTTTCGTCCCAAAGGATGTACTGGCCACCCCTGAAATATCTCATGTTCGCTCCCAAAATGATCTATGAACTATGTTATTTGTAGTGTACATTGAGCAGTGCACATGACCACAACTAACATTCATTGCTTGTTCCAAGCTAATGGAAGTGAAAAGGAGAGATCTGGGGGCTCACCAAGGGCATTACAAGGAGGCAAAAAACTTAATTAAAATTATATTACAGGCCTATTAAGTAGTGGATATGTATAGATAATATTTGGAAAAAGAATATTGTTTAGTGATACTTTAATGCAAAAGAATGTTTCCCCTAAAGATGCATGGATTATACCTGCCAGTAACTGCCTGGGAAGTCATGTTTTCTGTTTGTTTTGTACCTTGCTGTATGTGCATGTTGATGACTACTTGTGTATGTCAAAGATTGTTATTTTGACAAACTCTTCAAAGGTGCCATATCTGCTCTGATATGATATTTAGGATGTAATGGTATATTAGCCACTATTACCACCATGATAATGTATTCTGAGTCAAAGGCAACAAAGTATTGAAGCCTGTGAAAGCTAAGCAACTAGCATTTTTAGAACAAAGCACATGATAACCGCCTCCATGTTTCCTAATAAACAGGTATTCTTTAAGATTATTGCTATGGGTTAGGTCCAGGTCAACAGGAGATTTTGGACTGAGGCTATTATGGACTTTCATGGTACTGTACAAAGGCTTGACATACACAAGGTAAGTATAAAAAACAAATTTGATTCCCAGAAATAAGCTAAAACAGACATGTGCCTAAAAAAAAAAAAAAAAAAAAAAAAAAAAAAAAAAAGGCACGACAGATTTTTATCCTTATGAGACACTAATTGGCTCTATAAAATCACAGATGGAGTGACACTAGAAAGTGACCACTAACAGGTTAACATATACCATCTGTGTATCTGGCGCTCAAAATGATTCGCGGACACACTTCCACTTCTTCAGGAGCTTATTGTATATTATAGGAGCAAACATCAGTATTCTATAAGTAAAAAAGAATAAATATAACATTATTAGATATAGCAAACAATACAAACGTGTGGCGTATTGCATGTCGTGTTACCCCAGACGTGGCCACATGCATAGACCAAAATGGTACAGGTCTGTCCCGGCAAATGTGGGGACACTACATCAAGAGGCCACACAATCCACAGTCTAATAAAAAAAATACTGTTGAAATTGTAAGATAAGGTCACATATATGGATGAAAATCAGTAAAAGCATAGTTTAATATATACTTTCCACACCGTGACAACAGATACAGTGTGTCTGAGTCAGGTCCTCTCTAAAGCTGGATGAGAAGGGGGTACAGCGGTGGGGAAAATGTGAAAGGCAGGCGAGACAGATGAGCAGGGGGTTACAGTGGTGGGGCAGAGGGAAAGGAGGTACATTGGTGGGACAGATAAGCAGGGGGGGGTTACAGTGGTGGGACAGATGAGAAAGGGGGTTACAGTGGTGGGGCAGATGTGAAAGGAGGTTACAGTGGTGGGGCAGATGTGCAGGGGGTTAAAGTGGTGGGGCAGTTTTGCAGGGGGACAGTGATCTGAGGTGTGAAGGTGCATGAATTGGGGCTGATCTGAGGCGTGAGAGTGCAGATGTTAATTTTTTGTTATAAAATCGGCACGCCTAATTTCTTCTAAAACATTTTTCGGCACACTGTGCTCAAAAGGTTTCCTACCCCTGCCCTAGATTTCTAAGTGTGCAACTATGTCTCAAATTACCTTGTAAAATAGGTAGAGAGAGAATTATATATGGGTCTATGGCTGAAGGGGAGTCCTAGGTGGAATATATTTATATCACAAGGTATATCTAGCGTGAAAAAGAGATACTCAACATAAATGATGCACACATACACATCGTGCATATAATATCATATAACGATATTATAGGACGATGGTGTCATATTTTTCCTTTCCTTCATCCAGCTGTACTTTTTAGAGAGGACCTGACTCAGACACTCTGCATCTGTTGTCACGGTGTGGAAAGTATATATTAAACTATGCTTTTACTGATTTACAACATATGTGACCTTAGCTTACGATTTCAACTGTTTTCTATTAGACTGTGAATTGTGTCTCCCCTTGATGTAGTGTCCCCACATCCGCCAGGACAGTCTGTACAATTTAGGTCTATGCATGTGGCCACGTCAGGGGTAAGACCACGTGCAATATGCATCACAACACGTGTTTGTATTGTTTGCTATATTCTTTAAATGTTATTCTTTTTTTTTTTTACTTTTAGAATACTGATGTTTGCTCTAGAATATACAATAAGCTCCTGAAGAATTGGAAGTTTGTCTGCCAGATACATAGATGGTATATGTAAACCTGTTAGTGGTCACTTTCTAGTGTCACTCCATCTGTGATTTTATATAGCCACTTAGTGTTTCATATGGATGCAATCTGTCGTGCCCTTTTTTTAGACGTATGTCTGTTTTAACTTATTTCTTGGAATAAAATTTGTCTTTTATACTTACCTCATGTAAACCAAGTTTTTGTATGGTACCATGAAAGTCCATAATAGCCTCAGCCCAAAATCTCCTTTTGTACATTTGTTGGGACGTAGGTACCATCTCAATGATTTAATATAGCTGGCACTTTTTCCAAATAGGTCAAGTTTACAAGTAGGTATAGTTTAGGGGGCTGTGTTAGGAATTGGACTAAAGTGGTTGTAAGCTCGTACATATACCCAGTGAAGGGACTATATCCTCAAATGATACACAGAGATGAAACGCATCCTCCTACATAACTTGTATCTGTCTGTCTGCAGTCTTCTCTACATAAGTTCAAAGTGCTGAATTTATAAGCTTGTCTGAGCTGGCAAAAAAAAGGGAGTGGAAAGCTGAAGTTACACTCTGCAGGGCTCCGTGAGGGGAGGTCTGAAAGCTCATTGGAGGGAAGGGACACACCCCCCTTCACACAAGAACAGAGCTGAGGCTGTCAATAACAGGCTGTGTGCTGGAGCTGCCTTCCCTGTCACCCACCTTTATTTTCTCGGTGTCAGGAAAACTTGTCAGAAATGAGTCATGCTGATAGAGGAATGAAGCAGCAGATAGAAATGACACTTAGTGCTCTTAATTGAGACAAGCACACACTATAGAGGTATAGGCTTTGTAGATATTTCATATCTGAGGTTTACAACCACTAAGTTGAGACCTAGTCAGTAAATGTACATTTTTTTTTTTTTTTTTGGTGTGATAAGTGCTTAACACATTGATAAAAACAATTGTTTTACCAGTTTGTTTTGTGCTGACATTCCCACTACTAAAACAACCAAGCCCATTTTCAGAAACTATTAAGGCCCCTTTCACACTTGTACGACTTGTCCCACGATTTTGTACTGCAAAATCGTATGACAAGTCATTCTCCATGATTTTCAATGACTACCGTTCATATTGGCACGACTTTAAGTCGTGCCGACTTCAAAGTAGTCCCTGCACTACTTTGGTCCAACTTTCATACGATTTGTACTCCCATAGACCTCAATGTTAAACCCTCAAGTAGCATGCAAATCGTACCTGAATAATATAGACACGATTTCAGCACTACTTTGAAAGCACAAGCTGAGAATGGTTAATGCCAAAGTTGTGGCAAAGTCGTACAAAGTAGTACTGCTCCCAAATCGCTGCAAAATTGCGACAAAATAGCGGCCAGAAAATCACGGTAAAATCGCGCGACTATGAAGTCGTGTAAGTGTGAAAGGGGCCTTAGGCCCCTTTCACACTTATACGACTTCAAAGTTGCGCGATTTCGCGGCGGCTATTTTACCGCGATTTGGGAACAGTACTACTTTGCCCCAACTTTGGCATTAACAAATGAAAACATACAGTAGTTGGTATGAATCGTGAGGGGGGAACTCTGCGCCAAATTTTCAAATAAAAAACGGGCGTGGGTTTCCCCCCCCAGGGGCATACCAGGCCCTTAGGCCTGGTATGGATCTTAAGGGGAACCCCCCCTACGCCGAAAAATCGGCGTGGGGTCCCCCCCAAAATCCATTCCAGACCCCGGCAGGTCAGGAAAGGGGGTGGGGACGAGCGAGCGCCCTGCCCAAAATCCATTCCAGACCCCGGCAGGTCAGGAAAGGGGGTGGGGACGAGCGACCGCATGCCTGCGGGGCCCCCTCATGCCAAAGCACCTTGTCCCCATGTTGATGAGGACAAGGGCCTCTTCCCGACAACCCTGGCCATTGGTTGTCGGGATCTGCGGGCGGGGGGCTTATCGGAATCCGGGAGCTCCCTTTAATAAGGGGGCCCCCAGATCCCGGCCCCCTACCCTTTGTGAATGAGTATGGGGTACATCGTACCCCTACCCATTCACCTAGGGAAAAAGTGTCAATAAAAAAACACACTACACAGGTTTTTAAAGTAATTTATTAGACAGCTCCGGGGTCTTCTTCCGACTTCGGGGGTCTTCTGACTTTGGGGGTCTCTCCGGCGTCTCCTCCCGGTGTCCTGATCTTCTGCCGGCTCCTCCGCTATCTTCTGCAGCTCTATTGCTAGCGGTGGCCCGGACTTCTGCCTTCTGCCTTCTTCTTTTCTTCCGATGTTGACACGACGTGCTCTCCGGCTGGAATGCTCTCTGGGCACTCTGCTATGGCTTATATAGACGGTGACCCTGCCCCCTTATGAGGTCACTGTCCCGGGGCATGCTGGGACTGTGCTGTCATAAAGGGGGCATGGTCAACACCACCCGGTGACCAGCACGCCCAGGGACAGTGACCTCATAAGGGGGCGGGGTCACCGCCTATATAAGTCCATTGCGGAGCGCTCAGAGAGCATTCCAGCCGGAGAGAGCGTCGTGTCAACATTGGAAGAAAAGAAGAAGGCAGAAGTCCGGGCCACCGCTAGCAATAGAGCTGCAGAAGATAGTGGAGGAGCCGGCAGAAGATCAGGACACCGGGAGGAGACGCCGGAGAGACCCCCGAAGTCGGAAGAAGACCCCGGAGCTGTCTAATAAATTATTTTAAAAACCTGTGCAGTGTGCTTTTTTTTTTATTGGCGCTTTTTCCCTAGGTGAATGGGTAGGGGTACAGTGTACCCCACACTCATTCACAAAGGGTGGGGGGCCCGGGATCTGGGGGCCCCCTTATTACAGGGGGCTCCCAGGTTCCGAAAAGCCCCCCGCACGCTGACCCCGACAACCAACGGCCAGGGTTGTCGGGAAGAGGCCCTTGTCCTCATCAACATGGGGACAAGGTGCTTTGGGGTGGGGGGGCCCGCAGGGCGCCTCCCCATGCCCCAAAGCACCCACCCCCCCCCATGTTGAGGGCATGCGGCTTGGTAAGGTCCAGGAGGGGGGGAGGCGCTCGCTCGTCCCCACCCCCATTCCTGACCGCCGGGTTGCGTGCTCGGATAAGGGTCTGGTATGGATTTTGGGGGGGACCCCACGCCTAAGGGCCTGGTATGCCCCTGGGGGGGAACTCACGCCATTTTTTTCATTTAAAACTATAGGCCCCTTTCACACTTATACGACTTGTCCCACGATTTTGTACTGCAAAATCGTATGACAAGTCATTCTCCATGATTTTCAATGACTACCATTCATATTGGCACGACTTTAAGTCGTGCTGACTTCAAAGTAGTCCCTGCACTACTTTGATCCAACTTCCATGCGAGTTGATGTCCATAGACCTCAATGTTAAACCCTCAAGTACCATTAATCGTACCTGAATAATATAGACACGATTTCAGCACTACTTTGTAAGCACAAGCTGAGAATGGTTAATGCCAAAGTTGTGGCAAAGTCATACTGCTCCAAAATAGCGGCCACGAAATCGCGGGAAAATCGCTCGACTTTGAAGTCGTATAAGTGTGAAAGGGGCCTAAGTAACATGCTGTCATATTGTATTTTCTATAACCCATTATGAGCAGGGAACATTTCATTCTGATTTGAGAGATGATGTCATACTTTGACAATAGACAAATCCGCTTGCCATAAGCATAACTTTTTTACTGGTTTTTCTTTTGGTTTTACTGTATGTACAGAACTCAAACTGTTATTTCCACAATACTGACATGGCTGCTCCTGTAATTTTTATTATGAGAATAAAGAAATCAAGTGGATTTGTAGAAAATGTTAAACATGCACTAATGTTGTTACTTGTTCTTGCAGAGTTCACTAGGGAAGTGACCGATACACAGATGCCCTTAGTTGCTCCTGTCATCCTGCCAGAGATGTACAAGATCTTCACTATGAGTGATGTATGTTTTTTTATGTTAACACCTACTGCCAACAAAAAATAAATTCAGTACTTGTGATAGAATGTACTTTAATTAAAGCTAAGCACCCGTGTGATTCATTTCAAGTGGATATGTGGTGCAGTATATAAATTGGTTTGTGGTTTCTGCCATCGGAGCTTAATCAGACAGGGGTGTTTGCATGGCCAATTCCCTTATTAAAGTGGTTCTAAAGGTGAATTTTTTTTTTTTTTTTTTTTTTACCTTAATGCATTCTCTTCATTAAGGTAAAAAACCTTCTGTGTACAGCTCCCCTCCTTAGTCCCCCTCTTATACTTACCTAAGCCTAAACTCGATCCAGTGCTGTGCCCGAGAGCAGCACCTCACTTCACTCTTTCTCTCTCTCTGCAGCAGCAGGAGCCATTGGCTCCTGCTGCTGTCAATCACAGCAAGTAAGGAGAGAACAGGGATGGGGCCAGGCCGCACTGTGTGTGTCACACTGTGGCTCGGGTGTGTGTGTGTGTGTGTGTGTGTGTGTGTGTATATATATATATATATATATATATATATATATATATATATATATATATATATATATATATATATATATATATATATATATATATATATATATATGTATGTATGTGTATAGTTTTTTTTTCTCCCTTTTAGAATCACTTTTAAACACAAGCAAATTTAACATGGCATTTTAGGTGTAGACTTAATGTGAGCTGTTAGATTTCATCCCCTCTCCCTCCCCCAGCTGACTTGGAAGTCAGTATTTTAGGCCTGCCTTCAAAAACGAGGAGGCTGCCATTACCAATAACTGACCCCCATTAGCTAAAAGCATATGCAAGGTAAAAAAAAACACGAAAGTAAAGTCACTTTTTTAAACCTGGATATAATGCTTGTGATAACAAATTTACTGTTCAGCTTTGTTTCTCAAACCCGAATATTACAGGTTTATAGCATTCGGACTCGAGCCCGAGCTGTTGAGATCTTCACCACGTGTGCACATATGATCTGTACTATGGAGGAACTGGAAAAGGTTAGAAATATGTTAAACTGCAAACATGTTTCATTTATCAAGGTTTGTTTGTGATGCACTATATAAAAAAGTTACGTTATTTGTTTTAATTTTTGTATTTTCTTCCCTACCATATTTTTTATTTGCAGGGTGTAGCCCATGCTTTGATCTTTCCTGTAGTGCAGCAATTTACAGTGGCGTTTGTGCAGGCTCTGCAATTACCTGATGGTCCTACTTCTGACAGTGGCTTAAAGATGGAAGTATTAAAGGTATGAATTGCTGTGATTTATTGGAATGTTTCTGAGATATCTATGCAGAGAAAAGGAGAGTTTGACAGCAGTATGTGCAATGTGAAAACATTTTCTTATATCCTTTGGCATTATTGTATTTGAGCCAGGAGAAAAGATCTTGCATTAACAGCATGAACAGAAGAGTGCTTGGGTATCTCAGACTCCTGAGTTTCCCTATTAGTCCTTTCATGTGTTGGTTGGCCTCACGGACCCAAAAGATGGCTTGGGAGGGGTAGGACAGGAGTTCAACTTTATAGGAAAATTTCTAATTTGCATATAACTTTGAGGTAGTCTATATCTCTGAATATCGGTTGTTTAGATGTGTGTTTCACTTTCGGTCAGTGCGTACAGCTGTTTGTCCGACAGAAGCCAATCTAATGTTCATACATAATGTACATACTAATGGTAAAACCACATTAAGATACATCATCACCTTGGCCTTTCAGGGCACAGTGCCAGCATCTTTGTAAATTACCAAGCACTATCAGACAGCCAGGTGTCCAACATTGGTTGCGATGGAGAGGGGAGTGGAGAAGAGAGCACTGGCAAGGCTAGTATTGAGGAATGAGTGCTGTTACAAACAAACTGCCATAGGTGATAGTGTCTGCTCTCACTCTTTTATATTTATATTGTGATACACGGAGACTAAAGAATCTATTTGCCAGTTACTAGTGTCGCATTAATGCATCAGGTTTGAGCAGACTGGTGTTAGTACAACATTACTGTTTTCATTGGTTAGTGATGGACAAGTCACAGAGCACAGGTTTGTAGGTACCAGCATCTTGAGCCCACTGCAGCTTTATAGGACTGCTATGACATACGAATACATGTGCAGTACTATGTTCAAATGTTACCATGAATAATGACCCATTTAAAATGTCTTTTAAATGGAGGATTTATTCTTGTATGGTGAAGCGACAAATGTGTGAACTATACAAATCTGGTGTGTCTTCTCAGATTTTATAGAAAGATTTTATAACTGTTAAAAAAAAACCCTTTTTAATTACGCATTCCAGATCTTGTCATGACATTACTGCTTTCTAATTCTGCTTAATTTTTTGTCTTTCATGTTTGTTTTTGTCTCAGGCTGTAACTGCGCTAGTAAAGAATTTTCCTAAGCACATGGTGTCGTCAATGCAGCAGATCCTTCCTATTGTTTGGAATACGCTGACTGAGAGTGCTGCCTTATATCCTTTTTATTACTGATGATTTTCCCATTTTGATGTAATACTCAAGTATACACAGGTGCTATTGTGGCATTCTTGTTTGTTATGCATTATAATAGAATCAACTTCCTTAATTATTCTTTCACTTATGTCAGAACCGAAGTAAATGATACAGAAGATATAGAGGACCCTGTGGATTCTGATGGTAAGTTTTTTATTTTGTTTGTGAATTTAGGTCAAAATATTCTTTTAGGTATTTTTTTTTATTTAAAAACTGTGGTTGAAAGTAGATAAATCCCTATACAATTGCAAAAGTGTGCGGAGCACGTTTGGCTGTTAAGGAGCCCAAGATTGTGTCAGAACTAAACGGGGATATTTATCTAAAACCTCTTTAATACCATTGTGAAACCTAAAGTGGTATTAACCACTTCAATACAGGGCACTTAGACACCTTCCTGCCCAGACCAATTTTCAGCTTTCAGCGCTGTCGCAGTTTGAATGACAATTGCGCGGTCATGCTACACTGTGCCCAAACTAAATTTTTAACATTCTGTTCACACAAATATAGCTTTCTTTTGGTGGTATTTGATCACCTCTGCGGTTTTTATTTTTTGCTAAACAAATAAAAAAAAGACCGAAAATTTTGAAAAAAATAAAAGTTTTGCTTTTGTTTCTGTTAAAAAAATTGTAAATAAGTAAGTTTTCTCTTTCACTGATGGGCACTGATAAGGCGGCACTGACAGGCACTGATACGGCGGCACCGATGAGGTGGCACCAATGAGCGGGCACTGACGATGGGCACTGAAATGCGGCACTGATGGGCACTGGTAGGCGGCACTGATGGGTGGCACTCATATGTAGCACTGATAGGCGGCACTGCTGGGCACTGATAGGCGGCACTGCTGGGCACTGATAGGCGGCACTGCTGGGCACTGATAGGCGGCACTGCTGGGCACTGATAGGCGGCACTGCTGGGCACTGATAGGCGGCACTGCTGGGCACTGATAGGCGGCACTGCTGGGCACTGATAGGCGGTACTGCTGGGCACTGATAGGCGGCATTGCTGGGCACTGATAGGCGGCACTGCTGGGCACTGATACGCGGCACTAAAATGAGGCACTGATGGGCATCCCTGGTGGCACTGGCAGTGGTAGGCATTGCAGTGGGCACTGACTGGCAGCTGCCTGGGCACAGATTGGCAGCTGCCTGGGCACACAGTAGCATTTCCCTGGTGGTCTAGGGGCATACTTGGTGGCCCAGTGTGGATCGCTTCCCTGGTGGTCCTGGGCGGCTTCCCTGGTGGTCCTGGGTAGGATCCGAGGGGGGGCTGTGCTGATAAACAATCAGCACAGACCCCCCCCTGTCAGGAGAGCAGCCGATCGGCTCTCCTCTACTCGCGTCTGTCAGACGCGAGTGAGGAAAAGCCGATCACCGGCTCTTCCTATTTACATCGTGATCAGCCGTGATCGGACACGGCTGATCACGTGGTAAAGAGTCTTCGTCAGAGACTCTTTACCTAGATCGGTGTTGCAGGGTGTCAGACTGACACCCCGCAACAACGATCGCCGCGATGCTCGCCCCCGGGGGCGCGCAGCGGCTCGATATTCCTGATCACGTTATATGACGTCCGATCAGGAATATCAAACCACTTTGCCGCTGTCATTCTGTAATAAGGCGGATGGCAAGTGGTTAAACACAAAAGCAAATATTTATTATATTGCATTCTTAGATGTGGTTGCTGCATTCGTGTTTTTTTTTTTTTGTTCTGTTTTCATCTGTTGGTGTTGAGACAAACCATTTACCATTGACAGGGATGTTTACAATAATCAGCTTTTTTATGTAAAACCTTTTATCCCAAAAGGAAAGAATCTGTTGCTGTACCCGCTTGTGAAACTGTTGTTTGAGCTGGAGTTTGGCTTCAATTTGTTTAGTGTATCTAAATCTGCTAGTTCATCTAACACTCCCCTCCCCCCAGACTGACAATGCTGCTATCTAAAGATGCCCCTTGTGCGCCTTCATCCAGAGTGGGTGCACTCTAATACAGGAGGTGTGTTACTGGCCAGATCACCAGGTGAAAACAGAAGGGAAAAAAAAGCCTTAAAAAAAATATATATATATATCGGTGCCCATAAAGGCTGCCCATCTGTGGCATCTTTCAGTGCTGCATATTAGTGCAGCCTCATTGGCGCACATCAGTGAAGGAGAAAAATTCTTTATTTGCAACATTTTATAACCGAAACTAAGAAAAACTTTTTTTCTTTTTTGTGTTTTTTCGTTTGTGTAGCAAAAAATAGAAAAACTCAGTGGCAATTAAATACCACCAAAAGAAAGCTCTATTTGTCTCAAAAAATGATAAAAATGTTGTTTGGGTACAGCCATTGCATGAACGTGCAATTGTCTTTCAAAGTGTGACAATGCTGAAAACAGGCCTGGGCAGGAAGGGGATAAAAGTGCCCTGTATTGAAGTGGGTAATGTGGCCAGTCGGCTCTGTTGTGCCCGCACACTGATTGGCCAGAGAAGGGAGCCTATTTGCGGGTCCTGCTGCTGCGATGTCTGCCAGCAACCCGCAATCGCTCCCCAGAGACGCAGAATGGTCATCTGCCGATATAAACAAGGCTGATCGCCATTCTGACAGGGATGAATAGAGTGATGTTGTGTTCCTGCTAAGTGTATCTCTCTGTTCATCCAATGAGGCCTGGTTCACACCTATGCATTTTTTTTAGTGCTTTTTCAGTTTTGCAGAAACACACTACAGTCAATTCAACATGGTTTCCTATGGGTCACGTTCACATCTGTGCATTTTATAGAAAGGGCCAGGGACTTTTTTTCTGTTTTTTTGTTCCATAGACTTCAATGAATTAAAACGTGTATTTAAAAAATGCACCTGGAATATGCAAACTGCAACCTGCAAAGGTGTGAACTAGGCCTTGGTCCATCTCCCCCACAGTTAGAAAGCATCCCCTAGGGACATACTTAACCCTTTGATTGCCCCTGGTGTTAACCCCTTTGCCTGCCAGTGCCATTAGTACAGTAACCGTGCATATTTTTAGCACTGATCACTATAATAATGATACTGGTTCGCAAAGAAGTGTCAGGTGTCCGATTTTTGTCCGCCGCATTTCTCAGCCCCACAAAAAATCGCTGACATTACTAATAAAAAATAAATATGCCATAAAAATTTCCCATAGTTTGTATTAACTTTTGCGCAAACCAATTAAATTGCACTTATTGGATATTTTTTTTACCAATAATATGTAGCAGAATACATATTAGCCTAAATTGGTGAAGAAATTCAATTTTATTTATTTTTTTTTTTTTATTGGTTATGTTTAGTAGCAGAAAGTAAAAAATATTGTGTTTTTTTTTTTTTTTTTTTTGTTTCTAGCGCAAAAAATAAAAACCGCAGAGGTGATCAAATGCCACCAAAAGGAAGCTCTGTTTGTAGGGAAAAAAGGATATCAATTTTGTTTGGGTACAGTGTCGCACCTCTGTGCAATTGTCAGTTAAATTAACGCAATGCCCTATCGCAAAAAATGGCCTGGTCCTGAAGGGGGTAAAACCTTCCAGGGCTGAAGTAGTTAAATCTAATGCTTTACATTGTAGAGGAGAGATGTGGAGTCCTATTGACCTCAGATCTCTCCATAAAGAGGAGAGATCTAAACATCTCAAGGGATGTTTACATAGAATATGTGATAGAAATATAGGTCAGTGTAAAAATAAAAAAAGTAATATAACTAATAATAAAAATGTTTTGAAACATCTCCGTCTCCTGTGCTCGCACGCAGCAATGAACACATGCGTAGGTCACACCTACATATGTAAACTATGTTCAAACCACACAGGTATTGCAGCGAACGTCAGAGTGAGAGCAATAATTCTAGCACTAGGCATCCTCTAACTATAAACTGGTAGCTTGTAGAAATTTTTAAAGTGTCGCCTATGGAAATTTTTAAGTAGTTTTGCGCCATTCCATGAGCGGTCGCAATTTTAACCGCATGACGGCCAGGCAGCACGGCTCTTGTTCTGGGCGGGCATCATATGACGTACGTCCGTTTAAACAGGGCATGCGCGTGATCGTGTGCACGCAGCCCTGTACCTTTTTGGTGGCAGCGTGTCACGGACACCGAGGGGGGTGAACAGCCATTGGGCATGGCTGTTTAACACGTGATTGGCAGTGATGAAGTCACGGCCGATCACAGATGGTACCACCCCACTTTGCACGGCGCATGTGTGCGAGCACGTCGGTGGCGGTGTGTTCCCGGGAACACTGCTCGTCACTGATGCTGGTAAACAGCCATTGGCCAGTGGCCACGTGATCGGTTGTGATCCTTTCACAGCTGATCACTAAATGTAAACATAGAGCGGTAACGAGATGTTACCGGGATCTCCTTCTCACACACAGTACGGTATTTGTATATTGAAATCATATCCCCTCTCAAGCGTCTCTTCTCCAGAGAGAATAAGTTCAGTGCTCGCAACCTTTCCTCATAACTAAGATCCTCCAGACCCTTTATTAGCTTTGTTGCCCTTCTTTGTACCTGCTCCAATTATAGTACATCCTTCCGGAGGACTAGTGCCCAGAAGTGGACAGCATACTCTAGGTAAGGCCAGACCAGAGTCTTGTAGAGTGGGAGAATTAATCCTTTTATCTCTGGAGTTGATCCCCTTTTTAATGCCAAAATTCTGTTTGCTTTGTTAGCAGCAGCTTGGCATTGCATGCCATTGCTGAGCCTATCATCTACTAGGACCCCCAGGTCCTTTTCCATCCTAGATTCCCCCAGAGGTTTTCCCCCCAGTGTAGATATTGCATTCATATTTCTGCCACCCAAATGCATTATTTTACATTTTTCTACATTGAACCTCATTTGCCATGTAGTTGCCCACCCTATTAATTTGTTCAGATCTTTTTGCAAGGTTTCCACATCCTGCAGAGAAGTTATTGCCCTGCTTAGCTTAGTATCGTCTGCAAATACAGAGATTGAACTGCTAATGATACCGTTCTCATTACTAAAATCTTGTATAGAGTGCCTTGCCATCCCCTTCAAGAGTTTACATACTATTGATGTTAGGCTAACTGGTCTAATTCCCAGGGATGTATTTTGGGCCCTTTTTAAATATTGGTGCTACATTGGCTTTTCTCTAATCGGCTGGTACCATTCCAGTCAGTAGACTGTAAAAATTAGGAACAGCTGTCTGGCAATCACTTGACTGAGTTCCCTAAGTACCCTCGGGTGCAAGCCATCTGGTCCCAGTGATTTATTAATGTTAAGTTTCTCAAGTCTAATTTTAATTCTGTCCTCTGTTAACCATGGAGGTGCTTCCTGTGAGGTGTTATGAGGATAAACACTGCAGTTTTGGTTACTGAAGCCCCCCGATTCCCTTGTGAAGACTGAGGAGAAGAATAAATTCAATACCTTCGCCATCTCCCCATCCTTTGTAACCAGATGTCCTTCCTCATTTTTTTTTACTGTTTACATACTTAAAGCGGAGTTTTGTGAAAAAATTTTTTTTTTAGATGTCAGCAGCTGCAAATACTGCAGCTGCTGACTTTTAAAATAAGGACACTTACCTGTCCAGGGGTCCAGCGATGTCGGCAC
The DNA here is from genome assembly GCA_037952925.1 of Lithobates clamitans. Lineage (NCBI taxonomy): Eukaryota > Metazoa > Chordata > Amphibia > Anura > Ranidae > Lithobates > Lithobates clamitans. Next base: position 4,176,086 of record JBBGZY010000351.1, on the reverse strand, counting down.
CCGAGACCGAACCGTCCCTCGATCCTCGGGTGCTGCCGCCACCATTCTTACTGAGGGAATCGGGAAGTGAAGCGTTGTGGCTTCACTGCCCGGTTCCCTACTGCGCATGCACGAGTCGCGCTGCACGTTTACACTGGTCCAAGTTGTGTTGTGGGACCGGTGTATTTTCCACAACACAATGGGGGTGGGAGGGGGTTTTGCGGCTAGCTGCGGCTAGCTATTCCCGGAAGTGGGTGCAGATACCTGTATTATACAGGTATCTGCACCCCCCTCCCCCCTGAAAGGTGCCAATTGTGACACCGGAGGGGGGGAGGAATCCGATGAGCGGAAGTTCCACTTTAGGGTGGAACTCCGCTTTAAAGAATTTCTTGGGATTTTTTTGGCTCTCCTCCGCTATGTGTCTTTCATGTTCTATCTTCGCCGTCCTTATTGCACCCTTACATTTCTTGTTGCATTCTTTATAAAGTCTGAATGCTGCTGATGATCCCTCAACCTTGTATTTTTTGAAGGCCTTCTCCTTTGCTTTTATATGCATTTTTACATTGGAGTTAAGCCATCCAGGACTTTTGTTCGCTCTTTTAAATTTATTACCCAGTGGGATGCATTGGCTAATGCCCTTATTTAATATGCTCTTAAAGCAAACCCATCTCTCCTCCGTGTTCTTTGTTCCTATGATTTTATCCCAATTTATGCCTTCTAGCAAGGTTCGTAGTTTAGGGAATTGGCTCTTTTGAAATTCTGTGTCTTTGTATTCTCTTTATGTTTCCTATTTGTGTGATTTATACTGAAACTAATTGACCTGTGATCGCTGTTACCTAAATTGCCCCGTATTTCCACATCTGTGATCAGGTCTGTATTGTTGGTAATCAATAGATCCAGTAATGTTTTATTTCTAGTTGGTGCGTCTACCATCTGACCCATAAAATTGTCCTGCAAGGCATTAAGGAACTGGCGAGCCTTCGATGAATGCGCGGTTCCCCCCCGCCCAGTCTGTCTGGATAATTAAAATCCCCCATTATGATAACATATCCCATCCTTGCTGCTAATCCAAATTGTGATAGGAGATCTGTCTCCACTTCCTCACTCAGGTTAGGGGGCCTATTGCATACTCCCAGTATTATTTTTCCCCTTAGCTTCATCCCTTTGGAGCTCTACCCATAGGGATTCCACCTCCCCCCTAGCTCCCTTAGTGATGTCATCTCTCACATTCACTTGTACGTTATTCTTGATATATAGGCATACCCCTCCCCCTTTTTTACCCTCTCTATCCTTGCGATAAATGGTATACCCTTCAATGTTTGCCAGCCAATCATGAGAGCTGTTAAACCAGGTCTCTGAAATTCCCACAAAATCCAAATCCTCCTCGTACAACAGTATCTCTAGTTCAACCATCTTGTCCGCCAGGCTCCTGGCATTGGTGAACATCCCATGTAGTTCAGACTGGTCCCATATTATCCTCGTATTGGGTGTTCTGAGATTGCAACTAGGACTTGCTAGTATACTTACCTTGGGTTTTTGTGCTTTGGTCAACCTACCACTAATGCCCCCAATACTGCTCTCTGGAATATGTTCCGCGCTGACTATCTCTACCTCTGGACTCTCCCCCCTATCACCTAGTTTTAAAACCCCTCTAACTTTTTGGCCATCTTCATTCCCAGCTGATCTGCACCCTCCTCATTTAGGTGCAGTCCGTCCCTTCTACCGGTAATCGACTGAGAAGTTGGCCCAGTCCTCCAGGAACCCAAACCCCTCCTTACTACACTAGCTCTTCAGCCACTTGTTTACTTCCCTAATCTCCCTCTGCCTTTCTGGTGTGGCTCGATGTACCGGTAGTATTCCTGAGAATTCCACCTCCTTCCTGAGAATACTACCTTGGAGGTCCTTTTCCTCAATTTAGCTCATAAGTCCCTAATTTAGCTCCTGCGTACCAGAGTACCTGTTACAGTCCATCTGAGTACTCGAGTACCTGTCACAGTCCATTGGAGTACCCGAGTACCAGGCCGTTGGAGTACCCGAGTACCAGGCCGTTGGAGTACCCGAGTACCAGGCCGTTGGAGTACCCGAGTACCAGGCCGTTGGAGTACCCGAGTACCAGGCCGTTGGAGTACCCGAGTACCAGGCCGTTGGAGTACCCGAGTACCAGGCCGTTGGAGTACCCGAGTACCAGGCCGTTGGAGTACCCGAGTACCTGTCACCAGGCCGTTGGAGTACCCGAGTACCTGTCACCAGGCCGTTGGAGTACCCGAGTACCTGTCTGCAGCTCATGCCTCATAGAATATACGTTGGGGTGTTTGCTTTCCAAAATGGGGTCATTTTGTGGGTAATCCCACTGTCCTGGTGCTCAAGGACCTTCAAAAGTGTAACAGGAATGAAATGAGATGTGTAATTTATGCTCCTAGAACGCCTGAAGGTGCTACTTCAATATTGGGCCTCTATGTGGCCAGGCTGTGTAAAAGTCTCACACATGTGGTATCACCATACTGGCGAAGAGTATCAGAATGTATTCTGGGGTGTAACTACTTGTATGCATATACTCTGTGAGAGAAATAACCTGATATGACCATTTTGTAAAAAAATAAAAAATCTTCATTTTGCAAAGAATTGTGGGAAAAAATTACAACTTAAAAACTCACCATGCTACTTACTAAAAAGGGGTCATTTGGGGGTTATTTGTACTTTCTTGACTTGTTAGTGGCTCAAGAAATGAGATTCACCTGATGTACTGAAGGCCTGATCAGATGTGATCAATTTTCAGTGACTGGCACCATAGTTTGTAGACTCTCTAACTTTCACAAAGACCAAAAAATATACATTAATTTGGGTTATTTTTACGAAAGCTATGTAGCAGTATAAATTTTGGCCAAAATTTATGAAGAAAAATTACTAGTTTGCAAAATTTTATGAAAGAAAATGGCATTTTTCTTCTTATTTTATTTATAGCACAAAAAATAAAAAACCCACTAGTGATTAAATAGCACCAAAAGAAAGCTCTATTTGTGTGAAAAAAGACGCAAATTTCATATGGGTACAGTGTTGCATGACTGAGTAACTGTCATTCAAAGTGAGAGCTGAAAGCTTAAAATTGGTCTGGGCAGGAAGGGTGCCCTGTATTGAGGTGGTTAAAGCATGACATGTTGGATATCTGTTTACTCAGTGTAATTTCATATTTTACAAAGAGTGGGCTATATATTGTGTTTGGTTTTTTTTATATTTTATTAAAAAAATATTGCGTTTGAAAAATCGCTGCCCAAATACTGTGTGACTATAAAAAAAATTTTAACTGCTATTTTATTCTTTAGGGCTTCTGCTAAAAAAATATATATATATATAATGTTTTGCAGGTTCTAAGTAATTTTCTAGTAATTCTTTTTCTTGATTTGTCTTGGTGACCACGTGAGAAGTATGCCAGCATTTTACAGTTTTCTAATAAAAAAAGTGGCAAGAGGAAATCTTCCAAATGTGATACTTGTTCTGGTTATAGCTGTTTATGGGGGATTCCACTCACTGTAGAGATTTCCTCTCCTTGTTGCATCTCGAAGACAAGAGACATGTTCAACAGGACTTAGAAACAAAAAAAGAAAACTCCTTACTAAGGTTTTAACCTTTTCCCACTCCATCAAAACTAAAAACACATGTTTTGGCTATTCTTGCACTTAAAATATATTTTTGGCATCTGTTGAATTAATTTTTGTTCTTGCTTTTCATCTCACCAGGTGAAGTTTTAGGATTTGAAAACCTGGTGTTTAGTATCTTTGAGTTTGTGCACACCTTGCTAGAGAACAAGTTTAAAGGGACAGTGAAAAAAGCTCTTCCAGAGCTGTTCTACTACGTTATACTCTACATGCAAATCACAGAAGAACAGGTAAGAGGCTAAGGCTTATTGTACATGGGCCGTTTTTTCAACCTCTCCTGAACAATTTAACTTGACAGTAATCCATGTTTAAAACGTCCGTTTTGCCACATTTACATGTGGCGTTTAGCCGCATTTGTGTTTTAGAAGCGTTTGAAAAGAAAAATTTATTTTTCTTTATCATACATCATGGGACACAGCTTTAAGTAATTACTTAATGGGTTATAGGCCACCTTCAGGTGATGGACACTGGTATACCCAATCCAAGAAGTTCACTCCCTATATAACCCCTCCTCCTTCCAGGAGCACATCAGTTTTTTCGCCAGTGTCTAAGGTGTTTGTCACGATTGAAGATGTGCTCTGAGGAACTCCACTGGAGGGATCCATGCTGGATTTAAAGACCAGATCCATCCAAAGTGCCACTAAGGCCTATGCCCCCCCCCCCCCCCCCTCGTGTTGGGTCAGGGGGACCCAAAAACTCTGCGCACAAGTGCGGGAACATTTTAAATGTAAAAAGGGGCAGAATTTTTTTCTCGGAGAGGGCAGTGCCTAAGCGCGGTGCACGGCAGGCATAAACAGATAAACTACAGCTGTGACAGTCTCTCCTCAGCTGACGAGGAGAAAACAAGCAGCCTGCAACACAAGGACACGAGCTGTGGGACGTGAGGGTTGCAAGCTGGCATTCCTGATACAGGAACGACACCTCTTTCCCAGCACTAGGCTGAATTTTATAGCGGCTTTAAATGTCATGACTATTTTCAGCGATTAGGTGCAGTTTGTATAGTGCCTCTGTTTTTTGTACTTAGGACTGTGACTACCAAAAAAAGTAAAGGTTTCACCCCCACGCCTTAGGATCCCGAGTCGCATTTCCATGCTATCATCCTCGCCTGAATTACCAATTATGGCAAGCCAGGGTGAGCCATTGGAACAAATTGATGGTGCAACTGCTTCTCACATCTCAGCCCCTGTATACGTGACTGAAGATGTCCTTTCCTCTTCCCTGCAGGGTCTGGAAGAAAGATTAGCTGCTTTATTCGCATCCTCCATTCAAATGGATAGGAAGCGTGTTAGATGGGGTGTTACCCTCAGTCGATCAGGAGAAAAAACAAACCGATGATGATTCCTCTGCGGAAGAAACAGTAGATGAGCCTTTTTCAGCCTCTCAATCTGAGAAATTGCTGATATAATCTCTTACGGAGATGGTTCGTTCTACTTTCATGCTACCCCTAATGGAGTCTCCTGAAAACTCGGTTTCTTCCTTGGGTTCCTTTAAAACCCTTTGCATGCGTTTCCTGCACATGCATTACTAGAACAGCTTATTTTTGCTGAATGGGATCGCCCAGATAAGCATTTTCTCCCTCCTAGATTTGCAATTCTCTATCCCCTGGAGGAGCAATTCTCCAAAAGATGGAAAATACCATCAGTTGACGCGATTTCCAGTGTGAATAAAGGCCTAACTTGTCCAGTAGACAATGCACAGATGCTTAAGGATCCAACATATAAAAAGTTGGAATCCCTGTTAAAATCTACTTTTTCCATGGCAGGTGCCGTTACTCGTTGCAATAGGCATCTGTCAATTTAAATTTCGGGACTTTCCACCGTCTCGCTTCCTGAGGTCAAGCGTTCCCAATGATCCAGAGAAAAGACCATCTCTGTTTCAGGCACTAGACAGATTAGTATCTCATGGGGTGATCATACAGTTCCCCACAAAAGAGCAAGGTTTGGGGTTTTATTCAAACCTTTTTATGGTACGAAACCAAAGGGAGATGTCAGACCCATTTTAGATCTAAAAAAAATCTAAATCGGCCACAGCACACCGGTTGTTCACAAAAGTGCTGACCCCACCTCTAGCCAGGTTAAGGGCACCGGGCATAACAGTCGTAGTGTACCTAGCTGATCTATTACTAATAGATCAGTCGATGGCTTGTTGGGAGCAAAGCGTACGCACTACAACCAACTATCTTAAAAGTTTGGGTTGGATTCTCAATCTAGAGCAGGGATATGCAATTAGCGGACCTCGAGCTGTTGCAAAACTACAAGTTCCATCATGCCTCTGCCTCTGGGTGTCATGCTTGTGGCTGTCAGAGTCTTGCTATGCCTCATGGGAATTGTAGTTCTGCAACAGCTGGAGGTCCGCTAATTGCATATCCCTGATCTAGAGAAATCTTCCTTAATACAGCTAAGAAGGCTGGAGTACTTTGGACTGATCATAGACACAGCCCAGGAAAAGGTGTTCTTGCCTCAGGCAAAAATCAACTCCATAAGAGAGCTGGTGCGGATGGTCAGGTGAAATGGCGATCCCTCCATTCGCTTTTGTATGAGGTTGCTAGGAACCACGGTGGCTTCATTCGAAGCAGTTCCCTATGCCCAGTTTCATTCAAGACTGTTGCAAAACAGTATCCTGTCTCCTTGAAACAAAACAATTCAAGCTTTAGACTTTCCAATGCAGCTGTCCCCAAGAGTGTCCCAAAGCATGTCCCAAAGCCTCACTTAGTGGTTACTAACCCAGAATCTGCTGAAAGGAAAATCCTTAAGACCAGTCATCTGGAAAGTGGTAATGACGGATGCCAGGCTTTTTAGACTGGGGATCTGTACTAGAAAAGACAACTGTCCAGGGACAGTGGTCAAGAACCGAAAGAACCTTGCCCATCAATATCCTAGAGATTCAGGCAGTACATCTAGCTCTAAAGGCCTGGACTTTCAGGTTATGGGATTGTCCTGTCAGGATTCAATCCAACAATGCCACAGCTGTGGCCTATATCAATCACCAAGGGGGCACCAAAAGTCTCTCAGCACAGAGAGAGGTGAACCATATTCTAACTTGGGCAGAAAGGAATGTTCCGTGCCTTTCAGGAGTCTTCATTCTAGGAGTAGAGAATTGGCAGGCGGACTACTTAAGTCGCCAGCAGTTATTCTCAGGGGAATGGTCTCTTCACCCCAACATATTTCGGGCTGTTTACCAAAGATGGGGGACTCCGGACGTAGATCTTCTAGCTTCCAGGTTCAACATGAAGTTGGTCAACTTTGTGGCCAGAACAAGGGATCCGTTCGCATGCGGAACGGATGCGTTGGTGACCCCATGGGATCAGTTCCCACTGATTTATACATTCCCCCCTATTCAGTTGCTGCCACGACTTCTTTGCAGGATCAAGCTGGAAAGAAAGACGGTAATTCTGGTGGCACCAGCATGGCCCAGAAGGTTATGGTATGCAGAAATCGTAAAGATGGCAGTGGAGGGCCCATAGTCCCTCCCACTACGGCCAGATCTGCTCTCACAGGGACCGATATTCCATCCTTCCTTATGGTCTCTACATTTAACGGCTTGGCTATTGAAACCCACTTTCTGAAGAAACGTGAGCTTTCCGGGTCAGTTATCTCTACCCTGATTAATGCGAGGAAGCCAGCTTCCAGAACTATAGAGTCTGGAGAGCTTATGTTTCCTGGTGTTAATCCAAGGGTTGGCACCCTCGGAGATATATCATAAGCAGAATTCTTGCCTTTCTACAAACAGGGGTAGAAATGAAATTGAGCACTATAAAAGGCCAAGTCTCAGCTTTATCGGTCTTATTTCAAAGACCACTTGCTACTCATTCTTTAGTCTGGGGTTTTATACAAGGGGTGACGTGGCTTATTCCGCCCGTCAAACCTCCCTTGAGCCCTTGGGACTTGAACTTAGTTTTGTCTGTGTTACAAAAACAGCCATTTGAACCAATACAACATATTCCCCTGGTCCTTCTGACAAGGAGGTTGGTATTTTTTGGTTGCTATATTTTCAAGGAGGGTTTCGGAATTGGCTGCTCTTTCTTGTAAAGAGCCATATTTGATTTGTCATGAGGACAGAGTGGTGTTACACCCTCATCCAGACTTCTTTTATCAAAAGTGGTTTCAGGTTTTCACCTGAACCAAGATATTGTCCTGCCATTGTTTTTTCCGAAATCATGTTCCAGGGAAGAAAAGTCAACTGAGGACAGCGACTTCTTGGATAAGCCTATCGAGGAAGAGGAAATTCTAGCCACCTTGAGAGACTCCCCGAAGGGTAAGAGCCCAGGTCCGGATGGATTCACCACCACCTATTTAGAGAAAATGAAACACATTTTGGTCCCTAGGCTGTGCCACTACTGGAACGAACTTGGTACCAGATGTGGAATGGAAGATGAGGCACTGACCGCCGCGATTACCCTGATACTGAAAGAAGGGAAGGATGCTAGGTTGTGTTCAAGCTACAGACCTATCTCCCTGCTGAATGCGACGTCAAATTATACGCAAATATAATAAAAGTGTACACTGCGCTAAATTGAAAGAATATATGGTGCGGAGCAGCTACTTACAAGGTGACAACAACCAAAGAAACATGTGAAAATGAAATAAAAAGTAGCGCATAAATGGTGCCAAAAGTCTTCAATCAAGAAAACAACTGACAGTCTTCAATCAAAAGTCTTCAATCAAGAAAACAACTGACAACTCACAGCTCTGCGAACCTTCTGGGTCGATTTTTTTTTCAGTTGTTTTCTAGATTGAAGACTTTTGGCACCATTTATGCGCTACTTTTTATTTCATTGTCAAATTATACGCAAAAGTGTTGGCCAATAGACTAAAGGGAAAATGACTACCCTCGTGCAACCGGACCAGGCGGGCTTTGTTCCCGGTAGACAGTGCAGGGACAATGGGGTGCGGGCGGTGCTGTTGTCGGAATTCTGTAAACATGGTGGGCCCCCAGCTCTATTCCTGTCAGTTGACGCCGAAAAAGCGTTTGACAGGGTGGACTGGGGGTTCATGATGAACACTCTGGAAGCCTTGGGGTTTGGCCCGAGGTTTATTTCCTGGGTCAGAGTTCTGTACAGCAGCCCCACGGCTGCGGTAAGAGTAAATGGGGCCATCTCAAAACCCTTTAAGATGTTAAATGGAACCAGGCAGGGCTGCCCTCTCTCCCCCCTCTTGTTCGTCCTGTCCCTTGAACCTCTATTGTCCTCTTTTCGTAATAGCCCTGACTGCAGCGGTGTGAAGGTTGGAACTGAGGAACACAAACTAGCGGCATTTGCCAACAATGTTTTGTTCTTCATCACAAACCCTAGAATAACCCTTCTTAACGTGCTTCGGATCCTTAGAAGGTATGGAGACGTCTCAAACTTTAAAATAAATCCCAGGAAGTCTGAGATTTTAAACATCAACTTGTGTAAGCAAGAAGAAGACCATCTAGCTGCAGTATTCCCTATTCCCTGGTAAAAGGAAATTAAGTTTTTGGGGATTAAATTAGCTAATACGTTCAAAAAACTGTTTTAAAAAAATTATATCCCATTGTTAGATGAGACCAGGCAAGAAGCGAGAAGATTACGTACTAGGCCCCTCTCATGGCTTGGGCGAGTAAATGCGGTCAAAATGACTGTAACACCTAGACTATTGTACAAATTCCAGCTGTTGCCTATCCCTTTACCGAGTTATTACTTAAAAGCTCTAAGGAGCTTAATCGGCGAAGCTGTCTGGGGTGGCAAAAAACCACGCATCTCCTATGCAATACTGAGTAGACGGGGAAAAAAAAAGGCGGAATAGCTTTACCAGATTTCAATAGGTACTACATATCTGTAGTGCTTTCACGGGTCACGGATTGGGTTAAAAAAGGGTCGGATAAGCGGTAGGTCAAAATCGAGCACTTTTTGAGCAATACTAACCTGGGGCACTCACTTTGGAACCCCCCAAAATTCAGAGCACTAAGTACTAACACATCTTTGTTAACTTATAATACTTTTAAATATTGAGGCATGATACATACTCAGCATAAATGGTTACACAATTCACCACTGATATACATGAAAAACAATTTATTTTTTGAACCTGGGAGGAGGGAGGTGGGAGGGAATTGGTTGAAAGATGATTCTATTCAATTAAAAAATTTTATAAGTAAGGGGAGAATTCGCACATTCACGGAACTAAGTAACGAGTTAGAGTTATGGGTTATGGATAGATGGAGGTACCTCCAGCTTTCCCACTTTATTGAAAAGTTACCGAAACCGCTCAGAAGTGTGGAGGAGCTCAGACCGTTTGAGCAGCTCTGTATGAAGGAGCAAACAGGCGGTGTCATAGCTCAAATATATAGGATATTGGGAGCAGAGCAGGAGCTGGAAGTGCCCCCCTACATCAAAAGGTGGGAGCAGGAATTGGGGTCACTATGTAATAGAATTACGATAGACAAAATTTTGAGGCTGGTTCATTACCTAGCTTTAGACACTAGAACGGAAATTCACTACAAATGCCTTGCAAGATGGTATGCCATCCCAGACAGGGTTAGCAAAATGGATAGGACGAAGTCTAATACTTTCTGGAGGGGGTGCTCAAGTTTGGGAACAATGGCCCATATCTGCTGGGAGTGCCCTATCATTTAAAATATACTGGAAAAAAATTCTAGTATTGATAAAGGATATCACTGGGATGGAAATTGTGGAGGACCCGTGGGTTTGCCTCTTTCACGGGACTTCGGAACCAGTAAAGAGTTATAAATCCTCTTTGGTCCCCATAATGTTAGACGTAACCAAGAGACAGATTGCTTCGAAATGGCTGGACTCTTCAAGTCCCAACACTCGAGATTGGCTCTTTGGCCTTAATGAAATATATAATGTCGAGTGTTTGGATGAAGGGGGAGTTGAACCTGATGAGGAGGAGGAATATTCAGGGAAATGGGCAGGCTGGATTAAATTTAAAAGGACCTGGAGTTATTTAAAGAAGATTACAAATATGGTATAACAAGGCAGGAACTTTTCGAAGAGCAGAGAGACCATGACGGAAGGTGTCCTCTGTGAGCAGTGTCCTGCAGGTCGGGGTGGGTAGGGGCGGGGGGGGGGGGGAGGGAGGTGGGAGTGTGAGATAATTATTTTTATACCATTGTGGATTTGTATTATGGAATGTTCCCAGTGGGAAATGAATTGTTATGAAAAATGATAAATAAAGAATTTAAAAAAAAAAAAAGTCAACTGCTCAGATTTTTAAGACTGATGTCCTTATTTATTCTGCCAGAGGGTCCTAAGAAAGGACAGGCAGCATTGAAATCCACTGTCGCTAAGTGGATTTAGCAAGTGATAATTCAAAACGTATGATTTAAGGGGTAAGATTCCCCCTTTTTAAGTTAAGACACACTCTACCAGGACGGTTAGTGCCTCCATGGCTCAGATCTGTAAGGCCGCAACTTGGTGTTCAGTGCATACATTCACAACATTTTATCAACATTTTATCAGCTGGATGTAAGGAGGTATGAGGATATAGCCTTTTGGTGTAGTGTGCTGCAGGCCTCAAGTCTGGGTGTACCCTCCGGGTTGTGTCTCTCTCCCCTTAAGTAGCATTGCTATGGGACGTCCCATTAAGTAATTACTTAAGGCTCTGTGTCCCGTGATGTATGATAAAGAAAATAGGATTTTTATTACAGCTTACCTGTAAAATCCTTTTCTTGGAGTACATCATGGGACACAGGTCCCTCCCCTCTTTTTTGGTATTTAAAGCGGGGGTCCACCTATCTATGTTTTTTTTTTTTTTTTTTTTTTTTTTTGAGTTCATTCACAAACTTTTCTTCTCAGCATTACATACTATTACATACATACATATTGTAATATGTCCGCCTGTGTCAGATTTCGTCGGGAAGAATAACTTATATTATTCACTGCAGGCGGTTTCCATCTTCATTGTGGGCATTTGAAGCCCACAAGCATTTATTTCCTGGATGCGGTGAATGCTGTGCTCCCAGCATTCACCGCTAGTTCCCGCACATGCTCAGTGGCATCCTGGGAAGCCTGAGACTAGCTCCCAGGAGGCTGTGCGGAGTCTGGGAGAGGCTAGAAACACGCCTACTCCCACGGGAGGAGAACCAGGAAGTGCAAAGAAGAATAGAAAAATAAAAGGTAATTACGGCGATTTAAATTTTTTTAAACGCCATGTCAGCATCTAGGCAAGGAAGAGAATACATACAGATATTGTTCAAAATTTGGGTGGAACCCCGCTTTAAGTATATTGCTTTGCTACAAAAACTGATGTGCTCCTGGAAGGAGGAGGGGTTATATAGGGAGTCAACTTCTTGGATTGGGTATACCAGTGTCCATCACCTGAAGGTGGCCTATAGCCCATTAAGTAATTACTTAAGGCTCTGTGTCCCATGATGTACTCAAAGAAAAGGATTTTACAGGTAAGCTGTAATAAAAATCCTATTTTTTTTTCTTCAAAATGGCCAAAAATGAAAAACCGTGTTTAAAAGCATTTAGTCCTTGACATGCCTCTAAACTCGGCGTCTGAACTCATTTTGTTTGCTTTCCAAAAAAGGCCTCCAAACTCAACTGCCTAAAAGCGACATTAAATGAACCTGTGTACATGTACACATAAGATAACATTGGATGAGTATGGGCAGCTGAAAAAAGCATCCAACTGCCTCTGAACGTCTGTTTACCAGCAGCAGTGTACTTGAGGCCTAAGTACAATAGATATGATGTGCAGTGTTTGAAAATCTACTGCTAAGCCCCAGTGCCTTGTTTAGAAATTGAATAGTTATAGCTATGTAGGGTCAAATGCTAGCTTTGTTGCTAAGATCATACCTAAATCGCTCTTATGTTGTTTTTCTAGATAAAGGTGTGGACTGCAAATCCTCAGCAGTTTGTTGAAGATGAAGACGATGACACGTTTTCATACACTGTCCGCATAGCTGCTCAGGATCTTTTGCTGGTGAGTGAAATGCATTGCAAATGTATTGAGTACAACAGTACTTAAGAGAAATTTATTTTATTTTTTTTTATTTTAGAAAAGAAGGTAATTTTCCAAATTATACAAGTGTCCATACACCTTAATATGGAAGTACAAAAAGGATCCATCAGTATCTAATTTCCAATACAGTAACCTAGGTCAGAGGAGTATAATAAATAAACCAATATGATCCATCAAAAATATGTAAATAGTCAACAATGATTCCATCCCAGCCCAAAAAGGGAAGGGGGTGAACATTACCAGTCAGGCGTTAACCTGATGTGTCCTAAAGAAGCACCCAGATAAGAATCCCAGCATGGGGCCGCTGTTTGGTACCGCTGTGCATCGGAAAACTGCCTAAGTTTTCATGTTGGCGAAAGACCAGAAGAGAAAAAGAAAGGGCGGGGAGGGAGAAGAAAAAAAAGTGTGGGAGAACGGGGAGGTTTGTAGAGCCAGCTCGCCACAGAGCACCAGGTAGGTTATCTCCATCAACCAAGGGGACCCACATCCAAGAGAGCCTTACCTTCCTCTAGGTAGATAAATATGTACTTTAGAGAATTTTATTAGTAAAGTGCAGCAAGAAATAAACTTGCCATAGTAATGATTTGTTTTTTGTATACTGACTACCCACCACTTGTGCAATTACCTGACTATTACGACTGTACATAATACGAAAACTATTTCTGTTATCCCTTCACTTCTAGGCAGTATCCAGTGAATTTCAAAATGAGAGTGCAGTTGCACTTGCTGCAGCTGCTACTCGTCATCTTCAGGAGGCCGAACAGATTAAGAGCCAGGGGGGAGAGCACTGGTAAATATTGCTTATATTTAATAAAAAAGGGGGGGGGGGGGGTTACGCTGACTGATTCACTATGCTTGTAAATTACTGTTTGAATTTTTGAGCTCTGTAAACAGGCTTAAAAAAAAACAGGAGTTGAGGAGAAAATGAAAAACATGCACGGAAGGCTAACACTTGCCTTGCTGGCTGAATAGAATACAAAATATGTATGTGCAATATTTCATATTTACCTGGCAAAAAAAATTCCTTTTTTTTGATTGAATGTTTTAGTTCTGACCAGAATGAATTAAGAAAAGAAAATGTGTACAAAACTACTTAATAATCCAATTACATTTTTTATGGTGGGCATACATGTCCCATACCAGACTTATTCAGAAAATCACATTAAGGACAATAGTGATACATTTTTAATGTTTCAGCTCCTATATGATCTTTAATAATACCTAAGTAATGTGTAAACATATTAAACATATAAAGCTGTCCGCATTATTTAGGCATATTTACCAACCAAAACTACCTATCAGATAGTGAGATAAGTATCCATCTATGGAAACTGTCATTCTAGTAGCTAAGCCAAGATAAGGAAAAATTTGTGTAATATTCAGTTTATTTTGGTGTGGCGGGAAAAGTACTGCCAATGATAAAAAGGTTTATAGAATATCTTGAAGCATTGTAAGCTTTCTGTCACCTGAATATGTAACTGAAAATTCAGCTTTAATGTTAGGGCAAAGGCTTGTAAAATGCTGATCACACTACGGCACAGCAGATGCTATTTGGGCTGACTGTGTGTGTATGTGTGTGTGGGGAGTATGCACAGTCAGTTTTATTTGTAAAAAGTAAATAAACTGAATATTATTGTATGTTTACTATGCTTTGAATTTGATATAAACAGAAACATGCTGTGATTGTGCAGGTGGAAGATACACGAGGCTTGCATGCTAGCCTTGGGCTCAGTGAAGTCTGTAATAATAGATGGTGTGCAAAGTGGACGAGTTCAGTTTGACATGCCTGGCTTCTTAACTGGTGTCATTCTTGCAGACCTTAATCTTTCAGGTATGTAACTTGCAGGTGAAAAAATATAACAAAACCAATAGTTAACCACCTATGTTTTTTCTTTCATCTCGGTCTCATCTGTCAGCTTTGCTTTTAGCAGTGTTTCTCAGGTCCCTATAAGCTTGCATGTTTACCAAGATTGTTGTACTTTGCATAACACTAGAAATCAGCAGAGTAAATAGTTGAAGTAACATTGGAAGATCAATGTAAACATTAATAGTCATAGTGGTAATGCTCAAAAATATCCAACTACCTGCTTTGAGCATTACCATGACTGAAAATGTTAAGGAATGTATAATGGTTATATGAGGAATGTTAAACATGACATAAAGTGTAAGTTACTAGTTGTATATTTTTCTGTTTCCCTGTCAGTTTCTCCTTTTCTCTTGGGACGTTCGCTTTGGGCTGCCAGTAGATTTACAGCTGCAATGTCACCAGAGCTGATACAGCAGTTTCTTCAGGCCACAGTCAGTGGGCTGCATGATAACCAACCACCCTCAGTAAGAATATCTGCCGTCCGGGCTATCTGGGGGTAAGAGAATGTTAACTTTTTATTTCAGTCCAAAGATTTAGACTTTTCTTTGCTTAGTTGTCCATTGTTGGTTGTAGATACTGTGATCAGCTGAAGATCTCTGAAAGCACTCATGTGCTCCAGCCATTCCTGCCCAGTGTGGTCGATGGACTTATCCACCTGGCAGCCCAGTTCACATCTGAAGTTCTGAATCTTGTAATGGAAACACTTTGCATTGTCTGCAGTGTGGA
The DNA here is from genome assembly GCA_037952925.1 of Lithobates clamitans. Taxonomy (NCBI): domain Eukaryota; kingdom Metazoa; phylum Chordata; class Amphibia; order Anura; family Ranidae; genus Lithobates; species Lithobates clamitans. The sequence continues at coordinate 4,160,913 of JBBGZY010000351.1, read as the reverse complement.
TCCAGTGTTTACAGCCAATGCTGAATCCAAAATCTGCCCTTTCACCATCGCCATTTTCCTCAAGTATAGCAATGGTAAGTAATGTGTGAGTTTAATTTAATTAACATTGGTTAGCAGTCATGATCTCGTCTAGCTAACATAAAGTGTTGTGATTGTGTTTTTTTTTTTTTTTTTTTTTCCAACTTCATTTTGGTTTTCAGATCCTGTTGTTGCTTCTTTGGCACAAGATATTTTTAAAGAGCTTGCTCAAATAGAGGGATGTCAGAGTGCTATGCAGATGAGGCTTATTCCCACCTTGGTCAGCATAATGCAGGCTCCTGCTGAGAAGATCCCAAGTGGTCTCTGTGCGGTGAGTTCTTACAAGAACCAAAATGCATGCCTGCCATCAGGGTAATTTTATATATCTGCATGTTTTTAAAAAAACGTTTAGTTGTGATAAATAATTACGGCTTTTTCATTATATACAGAAGTATACTATTTTACCCATGGATTACCAACTACACAATCATGATAATGTCAAAGCTTGGGTCTAAATTAATGATATGCATACAAATTAGGGTAGTGCAATTTGTGTTTTTTAGCAATTTATTTTCTCTAGTGTTCATTAATCTCTTTAACCACTTTACCTCCGGAAGGTTCCCCTTCCTGACCAGGCCATTTTCTTTATCGTACATCACGGGACAGCAGTCATTACTATCCGGGTTATACGCCACCTACTGGTGAATGGACACTGGTAAATCAATCAAACAAGAAGTCCTCCCCTATATAACCCCTCCTACACAGGAAGTACCTCACGTTGATACATGTGCTCTTGGAGCATACTTGGAGGTCTGAACGATTCTATTAAGAGTCATAGACTTCAATCGGATCCATTTGAAAAAGCTATCAGCCAAAATGGATGGTACCCGAGTCTTATTGGAAGAAGAGAAGGGCTCCTCAAGGTTTTGCTTGTAATGCAGCCTTATGGCGCTGGACCCTGTGTAATGAAACCCTGTGCAGTGTTTGTTGGTGTGTTGAGTGGACCCCAGATTAAGGGGGACCCAGTCTCTGAAGGTCTTTTTATAACAAAGCCCGCCGTGATGGGTAAAGATTGGACTCCTGTTATGTTCAGAGTCCTGTAGCAGTAATGGTAAGTCTGCATTTTTGCAGTTGCTCTTTATAAAAAAAAAAGAGAGAGAGAGAGATCTGACTGTCCTCCCGGTGGCCACTGGGGGCAGTGTGCTGTTTAATCATGATGTGTACTTTTTAGTCGTGTGGGCTGCTGTTTCTCCGCCAGCCACTAGAGGGCGCAGGCTTGCTCAGTATGGCCTATTTTCATAAAGGCAGGAAGTGGAAGGGCGGCCATGTTGCCATGTGGACAGCAGGGACTCTGGAGACAACAGCAGCCCATGGATACTAACAAAGTGTGAGTACTTACTATGGGAGAACTGTGTGTCAGACAAGTCATGATTATATGCTGCATATTTACTGCTTATCTGGGGGGACTGTACAACTGTAAGTCGATACACCCCTGGATGGATAGCAGTTCACTTTAAAGTGATGTTGACTGCTCGGAAGGCAGGTGCAGTGTAGTATACATGCTTGCAAACTTGTTGCTTAAATGCATGTTTAAATATACACATTTGGAAAAGCCTGGGTGCATTTTAAGAAGTTGTCTCCAGTATAATGTGCGTTTGGTCTGCAGAAGCTTTTCTTTTCCTTTTTTCGCTGTTCTGAAACAGCATAGAGGGTGCATATGTGCTTGGTTAATCCTGCAGGACTAGTATGGAGCCAAGTGCAGTTAAGCAGGGCATGCTTGCAAACTAGCTAAAATGCACGGTTGCTAAAAGGCATGGTTGCTGAAATGCATGGTTGCTAAAACACGTTTGCATAAATATACATGTTTTTGCATAAAGATAATGGTTGCATAAAGATGCATGTTTATATATGTTTGCATAGATGCGTGTTGCCAAATATGTTGCATAAACGCATGCTTGCTTATTGCGTAAATGCATGTTTCCATGGGCACAAATTGCATAAATGCGTGTTTACATGGACGTAAACTTTCGTGTTTTGCCTAATCGCATAGTTGCATAAGCACATGCTTATATACTTCCATAAACGCATGCCTCCATAAATGCATTACTCTTAAATGCATGCTGACAATGTTTTCAATTGTACTGCATTTGTATATTCTTATTTACATGAAACTGCATACATATGTGCTTGTTTACATTAAGCTGTATACATGTGTACTTATTTGCCTAGGATTACATGCATATGTCCTTTGTTACCTAAGACTACATACATAGGTGCTTAATTGCCTTGGGATACATATGTGCTTATTTGCCTTGAGCTGCATACATAAATGCATGAATGGCAAGAATACTTGTATATCTGCATGTTTGCATAATTGGGTACCTACATAACGGCATGCCAGGGTACCTGCATACTTGCATACGTGGGGTGGCTTAGCGGTAAAGAAACATTATTTTAGGCCTGCATCCTTGGAGAATTGTGTTATTAGGCTGGCTAATATAGTTGCTACATTATTTACCTGTTAAACCAGTTAAATGGTTCCAGAAAGGAGAGGCAGCCAGGGGAGGCAGGTGCACCGCTCTCAGGTTCAGTGATCTGGCGGTGTCCACATCCCCAATGGACAGTCGTGTCAATGCAACTGAGACACTGTGGGGTTTGGCATTGCAGTATTTTCCTGACACATTAATTTTTCATCAGATGGACTGAGGCCGCATCTCCCTGATCAGGCCTGATCTCTGTTGATCGAAGCCTAAGCAGGATCAAGCCTGGTTAGTATATGGATATGAGACTGCCTGGGAATACCAGATGCTGTAAGCTTTCCCCCCACCTGTGTGAGGGAGGCATCTGAGGCTGCTGTGTTTTGAAATTATCTCAGGCAAGAAGATCTTAGGGTGGTTTTGCTCCATATTTAGCCAGCAGAAGCTTGGTTGGGTGGGTTAGGTATGCCTCTTTTGGCCGTCAGTGTTTTGCCTTGCATTTGACTCTTGAAGCAGAAGGTATGGGCTCATTAAAAAAAAAAAAACCCTCAACTGGTAGTGCTCCCCAAACTAAATGGGGACGTAGGGTTCAGCTTAGAGCTTAAGACACTGGACATCCTTTTGTTTCAGATAGGCTTTGTCCATTTAGTGTTGACTATTGCGAGCGGTAGATTTCGGGGTCTATAGTCATCAATGACGCGTATCTTCATGTGCCGTTTTTTCCAGGCTCATCAAGGGTTTTTGCACAAAGTCGTCTTTTTTTTATTTTTGTGAATCTGCTCTTTGCGCTGGCCACAGCTCCGAGGGTTCACAAAGCTCCCAGGACAATACTGGACTTGCTGAATACGCAGATGTGCCAATCTCAGTTTACCTCAATAATCTTTGTTCAGGAAGCAATCTGTTCCAGATTTTCCTTTTGATACATTTCTGCAGTAGGAAATTGTATCTAGGTCAAGGCATGTTCCCTACGTACAGCCTTACTCCAGGTCTTTTGTAGAGGATTATTCCCTCTGTCTGGAGCATGAAGATCAAGGCATTGGATTGCCGGAGGGCTCTGTTCCTGGGGTATTGCAGAGCTAAAATTGCTGGTTGATGGTTTGAAATCTCGAGAAGGGATGGGGAAGATAACCACTGATGCCAGCTTCTCCAGTTGGTTTGAGGGTGTCTATAGTTCAGTGGACTTGGTCTCCAGAAGAGAAAATACTGCCCATCGATATCTTGGATTTTTGGCCAGTACGCCTTGCTCTGGATATTGGGAAAAACCAGTTGTAGGTGTAATCCGGTAATGACTTTGCAGGCATATATATCAACCATATAAAAAATCAAAAAGTCGCGCTAAAAACTGAAGGCGACAACAGGCAAATGCCTAAAAAACCTCATAGGAGTATGAGGGTAAATAGTAACCACTAAATGAATGAGTATTATAGGAGTGCTGAGCAATTGCGTACACACTATAAAAATAAACAAAACTAAATGCTGTTAGTTAAATGGGACACAGATAAAATTAACTATGTCCGTGTGAAAAAATCAATATTGCATGACCCAGTCCATGACAGGTGAGTATCTCAAATAACTATAGGAATACTATTGTGACAAATCTGTGACTAAAAAAACTAAACCATGATGAATAAGGAAAAATGATAAAAAAAATATAAAGAAAAATACAATAAACCCCAAAAAAAGTCCGTAGCTCAACAAAAACAGTAATGATATAAGTCCATCCGTGTTAAATTAACATGCATAGAAAATGACTTGTCTCCAAGTGCTCTGTGAAATAATGTGACAAAATCTTGCTGTGGTGAAAAATAGAGTGCGTAGACAGACCTCCACCTCTTGGAAAAATTGCTGCCTCTTACCAGATAGAAATGGTCTCTTAATTACAGGAGACCCAGGGAGCGGATGGCTGCAACCCCAGCCAGGGATCTTTAAAGCAGGCACTCAGCGTCCAGATCCAGGGACTCTCTCCCACCAGCCTCAGCAAATAAGGAAATGTCACCATGCAAAAAACAAAGTGCTCCACATAGCATAAAACCAGCGTTTTATTGGATAAAATAATTAAAGGTTGCACTTACAGAAACATAGTAGTTTAAAACGTGTGAGAAAAAGCCGGCCGGCTCCAAAGTAACCCGTGTCTTCCGGGTATGTGAATCGCGGTGTCGTCGGGACGTAGCTCCTCCTCCCTACGTCGTTTCGTCAAAACAGGACGTGGTCACGGGATGGAGGTCTGTCTACGCACTCTATTTTTCACCACAGCAAGATTTTGTCACATTATTTCACAGAGCACTTGGAGACAAGTCATTTTCTATGCATGTTAATTTAACACGGATGGACTTATATCATTACTGTTTTTGTTGAGCTACGGACTTTTTTTTGGGTTTATTGTATTTTTCTTTATATTTTTTTTATCATTTTTCCTTATTCATCATGGTTTAGTTTTTTTAGTCACAGATTTGTCACAATAGTATTCCTATAGTTATTTGAGATACTCCCCTGTCATGGATTGGGTCATGCAATATTGATTTTTTCACACGGACATAGTTAATTTTATCTGTGTCCCATTTAACTAACAGCATTTAGTTTTGTTTATTTTTATAGTGTGTACGCACATTGCTCAGCACTCCCATAATACTCATTCATTTAGTGGTTACTATTTACCCTCATACTCCTATGAGGTTTTTTAGGCATTTGCCTGTTGTCGCCTTCAGTTTTTAGCGCGACTTTTTGATTTTTTATATGATTTATGGTTTACTACTTTACAGTCGCAGCTTATATTTATTAGTGCAAGAGCAATTTTTGTTTTTACACATATATATATATATATATATATATATATATATATATATATATATATATATATATATATATATAATATATATATATCTCAACCACCAGGAGTCATGCGGCTTAGGAAGGTGAACCACATTCTATCTGAGACAGTACAAGTGCTGTCTCTATCACTAGTACATACTCCAGGTATAGAATAATGGCAGGGTCAACTCTGCAGGTGGATCTACTAGATTCCAAGTTCTACAACAAGTGGGAACAGGTTGTATCTGGGTCGAAAGTCCCACCGGCAATAGGGGCAGATGCACTGGTAACACCTTAGGGACCAGTTCTCCCTTATTTGATGCTTTTCCCTCTGTTTAGACTTCTCCCACATCTTTTGCGAAGAATCCGCGAGGTGGTAACACTACGCTGACATAGCAAGGCTTGTGGGGGTCGCTCCTTGAACACTCCCAATCCAGCGGGACCTAATGGCCTTGAGTCCTGTATCTCCACACTGTTGAGCCCTGGAAGCTGGTTTTGGGGAACCTCGATTACAGGACTTGGAAATATTTTTTTCCTATGGGAAGCCAGGAAGTGGCATTAACAGGAATATGAGTGGGAAATTTTCTTTTCTTTCTCCAATCAGTAGGGGAAAGGAGATTGGCTTTAAGTACCAATAAGGGTTGACCCCTATCCATTTTTTCCAGAGGCTGTTTCTCACTCCTGGATTCATACTTCATACAGCGTGTAGCGTAGATGGTGCCAAATGTTGGGCCACTCTTGTGTCCTTGGGACTGGTATTTGCTCTGGGCTGTCTTTGCAGAGGCCATTTTTTGAACCAATTGGGAGACTGTTAGCAACCCAAGAAGCCATCTTTCGAGATAAGGCACTATCACTTCACTATTTTACAAGGAGCTATTCTTGGTCACACATCATAAGGTGATGTTGCGTCCTCATCCATCTCTATTGCCTACAGTGGTTTCTAGTTTTCACTTGAATCAGGACAGTGTCTTTCATTTTTATTTTTCTCCTAATCCACAGTCGGCATGGGGAAAGATTGCTACCTACTCTAGAGGTAGTTCAGACGCTCAGGGTTTACTTGAGTTGTTGGCACAGGTCAGGAATCCTGATTTGTGCAGCCAGAAGAGCCCAGGAAGAGCAGGCGGCATCCAGGTCGAATGTTTAGCAGTGGATCTGCCAGTTTATCAATGATGGCATATAACAAAGAAAAAAGAAAGGGATCTGGGGCTCATCCTCAATAGACTCCGGTATCCTCGGGTGAAAAAATTAAGCCTAAGAAGCAGCTTCACCCGTTTAAAGGTTAGTGAGGGATATGTAAGGTGTGATCTAGAATCGGTGGCCACCTGTGTATTATTAAGACTTTAAGTCTTTTTTTAATTATGTGTTGGAGATAGTTGTAGATTTTTTCACTATTTTTGTAATTGTCAAATTAATTGGATAATCAATAACTGATAAATAGCTTTCCACCGGTCTGTCCTCTCTGAAGAATTGCTTTGGATTCTTTCCAGATTTTTTAGGCAGTTTATCAATGATGCCTATGGTTTTAATGGGCAAAATCACATTTTTTTTCTGGGGAGAGATTCTCTACCAGGTGTGTGGGAGTATGTTGGGCCATCTGCCGTCAGGTGTCAGTGGTCTAGGTGTGCAAGACCGCTATTTTCTCTTTTAAATTTATACATCCACATGGTTTTTAACAGGTGGATGTCAAGAACATGGAGGAGACTGCCTTTGGTCTCAGTGTATTACAAACAGTAATAGTGGCAGATTTGTGGATGTTTTGTTTTTTTTACTAGTAATGGCGTCGATCAGCGATTTTTAGTGGGGCTGCGACATTTCAGTGGACAAATCTGACGCCAAGTGACACTTTTTGGGGATAAGTGCTAAAAAAAAAAAAGCACGGTCACTGCACTAATGACACTGGCAGAGAAGGGGTTAATATCAGGGACAATCAAAGGGTGGACTGTGTTCCCTGTTTGTGCTTTCTTCCTGTGTGGGGTATGGTTTAACTGAAGAAAGACAGATCCATGTTCCTGCTTAGCAGAAACACAAGTTCTGTTTTGTTTTTTACAAGCAGAACAGCGATCTATCGGCGCATGTGCGCCCCAGAGCCGGAAAAAGGAATCGCATACAGGTACACGATTTTGCGCGTAAGGGCCGCCCTGCCGCAGTATATGTACGTTGGGTGGTCTTTAAGCAGTTAAAGGTTCCTCATAATGAACTGAATAATCGTTAAAGATATTTCAGACACAAGGGGCTTTAAAAGGGGCTTTTTTTAAAATGTACCTGAGGATTTATTGAGTCACCACTTGATAATGAAATGATTGTTTACAAATTACTCAACATTCAGTTCATGGTGCTGTCATCTTTCCATCTGTTTCCCCCACGGGTATTTGTATAGTGCCTTTTCTAATGTAAACCTGAAGTAAAACCTCAGTATCATAATATTAAAGTGTTACTAAACCCAGGAGCCTGCATTCACTATATCTGATCTCCCACAGTACACAGAACATGGAAATACAATAATGTTAGTAAATAGAAATAGCTAAATACCTATTCTCATCAGCAGTATATAGCAGCTTTATGACTTCTATCAGTGTCTGGTTAAAGCTTGTAGGAGAAGTTTTCATTCTACTCTGATTTGTCCTATAAGGCTGCAGGACCTCTGACCCTCTGCCTGGACAGTACCGATTGGCCTTGTGCTGATCACATGCACCCTCCCAAGAAAAAAAAAAAAACACTCTAGCAATACACACCAAACTGAGCACGTGCAGAATGCCCCCAAGTCTCTGTACTATCAGGAGGGCAGAGATATATTCCTGGAAACTACAGGCCAGTCAGTCTAACATCGGTAGTTTTGTAAACTATTTGAGAGAATGATAAGGGACCATAGCCAAGAATTTGCTGATGAAAACGGTATCATTAGTAGTAATCAGCATGGGTTTACAAAAGGACATTCTTGCCAAACAACCTGTTAACATTCTACGAGGAAGTGAGCTGCCATCTGGACAAAGGTAGGCCGGTAGATGTGGTGTATCTGGATTTTGCAAAAGCATTTGATATAGTCCCCCACAAAGCTTAATCTACAAATTGAGGTCTGTTGGTATGGACCATAGGGTTTGTTCTTGGTTAGAAAACTGCTACAGGGGCATGTCCAAAGGGTGGCAAAAAATAACGTGTACTCAGAATGGTCTATAGTGGTTAGTGGGGTACCCCAAGGTTCTGTCCTGGGACCAATTATGTTTACCCGATTGCCGACCGCCTCACGCAGATATACTGCGGCAGAAGGGCTCGTACAGGCAAAACCACGTACCTGTACGTTGCCCTTTAAGAGGCGGCCAGCGGGCGCGCGGCAAGCTCCGTGAGTCGGGTCGCGGGTCCTGTGTTCTCGATCGCCGCGGGGATACCCGCGATCGCCTCACGGGGAGGAAGAACGGAGAGATGCTGATGTAAACGGCATCTCCACGTTCTGCCTAGTGACAGTGTCACTCGATCTCTGCTCCCTGTCATCGGAGCAGAGATCAGTGACGTCTCACACACTGCCCATCCCCCTGACAGTTAGAAACACGCCCCTAGGACACTCTTAACCCCTACACTGTCACCTAGTGGTTAACCCCTTCATTGCCAGTGTCATTTACACAGGAATCAGTGCATTTTTTTAACACTGATTGCTGTATAAATGACAACGGTCTCAAAAATGTCCGATATGTCCGCCATAATGTCACAGTCACGATAAAAATCGCTGATCGCCGCCATTTAAAAAAAAAAAAATTATTAATAAAAATACCATAAAACTATCCCCTATTTTGTAAACGCTATAACTTTTGCGCAAACCGATCAATAATCGCTTATTGCGTTTTTTTTTTTTTTTGTTTGTTTTTTGTTTTTACCAAAAATATGTAGAAGAATGCGTATCGGCCTAAACTGAGGAAAAAAATTGTTTTTTTTTTATATATTTTTGGGGGATATTTATTATAGCAAAAAGAAAAATAATGCATTTTTTTTTCATTTTCATTGTCTCTCTATTTTTGTTTATAGCGCAAAAAAATAAAAACCGCAGAGGCGATCAAATACCACCAAAAAAAGCTCTATTTGTGGGAAAAAAAGGACGTCAATTTTGTTTGGAAGCCACGTGCAATTGTCAGTTAAAGCGACGCAGTGCCGAATCGCAAAAAGTGCTCTGGTCAGGAAGGGGGTAAATTCCTCCGGGCTAAAGTGGTTTATTGTATTTATAAATGAAAAATAGGAAATTGAGAGGAAATCCTCAAAGAGAGACCCTCATTTGGTAGACCATGTAGGTCTGGTACCTCATCCTAATCAATGATATACAAATTAATGGACCCTAACAAGCTAAATATAAGGACTATAACGGTACCCAATTTTTGTAAAAAGTATCAAAAAATATTTTATATGATAAAAATTGCACATTTATACATATCAAATAACATACAAAACACACAAAAACTGCACATAAAACATCACCAAAACCATCTAGTACTCCTTGAATGCAGGTTCTTGGTGACTTCTCTATGGTGGAGCACAGCGAGTTGCTGTACTTTCGACGCAGTTTGCGTTTCGCAGTTTGCGTTTCGCAGGAGATAACCCGCTTCTTCAGGAAAAGTTTCAGCAAGAACACTGAAAATGGAATGGTACATATATCAGTTAAAGCTTCTTATTTGAATAAAATGTACTGGGTGACCAGCTGTTATTACATACCTCACAATTACCGTATTTATCGGCGTATAACACGCACCGGCGTATAACACGCACCCCAATTTAGGAGGGAATTTTAAGGAAAAAAAACTTTTAGGAGGGAAGTTGAAGGGAAAAAAACTTACATTTAAATGCCCTTCATTGCAGCCTTGTCAGTGCAGCCTTGTCAGTGCAGCCTTGTCAGTGCAGCCATGTCAGTGCAGCGATGTCAGTGCAGCGATGTCAGTGCAGCGATGTCAGTGCAGCGATGTCAGTGCATCCTCGTCAGCCTTGTCAGTGCAGCCTTCCCCAGTGCAGCCTTCCCCAGTGCAGCCTTGTCAGTGCAGCCTTGTCAGTGCAGCCTTCCCCAGTGCAGCCATGTCAGTGCAGCCTTGTCAGTGCAGCCTTCCCCAGTGCAGCCTTGTCAGTGCAGCCTTTCCCAGTGCAGCCTTCCCCAGTGCAGCCTTCCCCAGTGCAGCCTTCCCCAGTGCAGCCTTCGTCAGTGCAGCCTTTCCTCAGTGCAGCCTTTCCTCAGTGCAGCCTTTCCTCAGTGCAGCCTTTCCTCAGTGCAGCCTTTCCTCAGTGCAGCCTTTCCTCAGTGCAGCCTTCCCCAGTGCAGCCTTGCCCCAGTGCAGCCTGGTATCCCCTGCCCCTGCTTCCAGGGCTTCAAAATCGCGGTCCGCGATTTGAAAATGGCGCCGCCGGCGCCGAAGTACAGAGAGCCGGTCCTCGGCTCTTTCCGGCGGCTCTCGTTTACTTTCGGTTTCACTCGTAGTCCGGAGCGGAGCTATCCGAGTAGGTTCGGATAGCTCCGCTCGGGACTACGAGTGGAGCCGAAAGTAAACGAGAGCCGCCGGAAAGAGCCAAGGACCGGCTCTCTGTACTTCGGCGCCGGCGGCGCCATTTTCAAATCGCGGACCGCGATTTTGACAGTTTGACAGATCGGGATCGGCGGGGATCGGCGTATAACACGCACCTGCGACTTTCCCCTGATTTTAAGGGGAAAAAAGTGCGTGTTATACGCCGATAAATACGGTAAGTCAAAAACATCAAAATAGAAACACATTGAATGGTCCTCCTACAAATGGTCATTGTCACTCATACAATGTCACAGGACGGCCCTCCTTGTTTTCCAAGATAGTCCCTATCTTGGAAAACGAGGAGGACCGTCCTGTGACATTATATGGGTGACAGTGACCATTTGTAGGAGGACCATTCAATGTGTTTCTATTTTGATGTTTTTGACTATTAACCGTGAGGGTATGTAATAACAGCTGGTCACCCAGCCCATTTTATTCAAATAAGCTTTAACTGATATATGTCCCATTCCATTTTCAGTGTTCTTGCTAAAACTTTTCCTGAAGAAGCAGATTATCTCCTGCAAAACGCAAACTGCTTTAAAATTACTGCAACTCGCTGTGCTCCACCATAGGTGAGCCACCAAGAATCTGTATTCAAGGAATACTAGATGGGTTTTGGATATGTTTTTATGTGCAGTTTTTGTGTTTTGTTTTTTTGATATGTTTACCTGTGACATTTTTATTGTATAATAAATAATATTTGATACTTTTTACAAAATTTGGATGCCGTTCTAGTCCTTATATTTAGCTTGTCCATTATTTTTGTTTTATTTATAAATGATATAGAGGATGGGATAAATGGCTCAATCTCCGTGTTTGCTGACGACACAAAAATAAATAGGGCAATAGCATCACAGCAGGATATAGAAACCTTAAAAGAGGACCTGAATAAATTAATAGAGTGGGCAACTAGATGGCAAATGAAGTTTAACTTTGAAAAATGTAATCTAATGCACTTGGGGGTTAAAAATATAAACGTAAGTTACTTACTAGGGGAGAACCCCTGGGGGATTTCAGGATGGAGAAGGATCTGGAGGTCCTAGAAGAAAACAGACGGAGCAATAGCATGCAAAGCTGCAGCAAGCAAAGCCAGCAGAATATTAGCATGCATTAAAAAGGGGATTTACTTCAGAAATAAAATGATTATTCTGCTGCTTAAAAAAAAAAAAAAACTGGTTCGACCACATCTGGAGTATTCCATCCAGTTCTGGTCACCATTCCTCAAAGGATGTGCTGGAGAGAGTCCAGAGAATTGCAACTAAAATCATATGAGGACTGGAGGGCCTAAATTACGAGGAATGACTACAAGCACTAAATGTATTCTCCCTGGAGAAGAGACGCTTGAGAGGAGATATGATCACAATATACAAATATCCTAATGGTGATCCCAGCATAAGTCTGAAGCTTTTTAGTCCCAGAGAGTGTAAGAAGACACGGGCCCACACAATGAGACTGGAAGAGAAGCGGTTTAACCTTAAGCTGCGTAGGGGGTTCTTCACTGCCAGGGCGGTAAGGATGTGTAACTCTTCCACAATCTGTGGTGTCAGCAGGAAGTATTGACAGTTTTAAAAGACTCTTGAACGTGCATCTTAGCGAACACAATATACAGGGATATGGGAAATGATTATCTGCACAAACACACACACACACACACCAACAAAGGTTGAACTGGATGGACTGTTGTCTTTATTCAACCTTACCTACTATGTAACTGAGATGGATTGGGGACTGTAGAATAAGGGGAGGATCAGAGAAGACTGAATCAAACAGCCTTTTTACACAGTGCAGGGGATTAACCCCTTAGGTTCCATAGGGAGTATAACAAGCATGCTTTACTGCATATCCAGACTGATTTTACTGTTGTGGGTTTAGTAACACTTTAACTTGTGACCTAGCAGCAATAAATATGTATAGGTGCTGTGGTGAATGACTTATTGCCCTGGAAAGGCTCATAACTGATGGATGGTAGGGATTTGGCTTGATGACCATTACAGATGGGTATCTTAAATGTGTACTTTGTTACACCTCTTTATAGCTTAATGTATTTAATATTTACATTGCAGTGTGTTGGATTTGGCTTTTCTGTATGAAATCCTCTTTTTTCAAAAGCTTGATTATGAAGAAAATCGGTTATACGGTTTCCTTCATAAATATTTAAGCATGGACCATTACATTTGTTTAAACACACTGGATTATTAATATTATAAACTTTTTTAGCTATTCAGGTCAATTTCAATTGTGATAAAGAGCCGCTCACAAAAGCTACCGCTCGCATGACGTTTAAAACACATGTAACTGTGACCTGCTATAAAGCAATTGTCAAAGGTTATTTTGTTTGGTACTGATTTCAGTTAACTAGTAACACATGGTTTACATTAATATATTATATGTGAAAGCTGTGACAAATGTGGAATTTTTACAAAGACATATACTTTCTCACCATTTTTATTTTAATTTTTTCTGCAGACTTCAATTGATATTTTGACCACAGTTGTGAGGAACACCAAGCCACCTCTTTCAGAGCTTCTCATCTGCCAGGCTTTTCCTGCAGTTGCCCAGTGTACCCTACGTACAGACGACAATACAACTATGCAGGTACTCCTTTTATTGTTGAGGTTAGCATTTCTTGAGACCAAACATATAGTATTTGGAGGCTGTGGGGTGGAATAGCTATATTTACATAAGGACCATTGGTTGTGATATTGTGTTAAAACCTAGGATTTATTGCATCTCCTGTTTTCAGAATGGTGGTGAATGTCTTCGAGCCTACGTTTCTGTTGCATTGGAGCAGATTGCACAATGGCAGGATGAGCAGGGTCATAGTGGTCTTTGGTATGTTATGCAAGTAGTTAGCCAGCTACTGGATCCTCGCACTTCTGAATTCACTGCAGCATTTGTAGGGCGCCTTGTCTCTACCCTAATTTCTAAGGCTGGACGTGAACTGGGAGAAAATCTGGACCAAATATTGCGAGCTATCCTAAGCAAGATGCAGCAAGCAGAGACGCTTAGTGTCATGCAGGTAATACACTAACAGATCTTTGTCAGTACACTATAGCTATTGTATGCATGTACTTCTAGGAATTGACAATTTTTTAAATTTTTTTTTAGTCATTAATTATGGTGTTTGCACATCTAGCAAACTCTCAACTGGAGCCTTTGCTTGAGTTCCTTTGCAGTCTGCCTGGGCCAACTGGTAAACCAGCTCTAGAATTTGTAATGACAGAATGGATGAGTCGACAACATTTATTCTATGGGCAATATGAAGGCAAAGTCAGGTGAGCGAGATTTTGTTTTATAGCATTTGAATTGTGATTCTGTTCACCTCCTATAACCTGTATTGCATGGTAGAATGTTGGACAGTCTGTTTTGACCAGAGATGCACCAAAATTTCGGTGGCTGAAAATGTTATCGGCATTTTGCCGATAAGAGAAAAAGGTGCCGATAATGGCACCAAAAATGCACTTTGATTTTACTGCGATTTTACTATGCTTATGGTGTGTTTTTCATAGGTCATGTCACTCAAAAAACACATCAAAAATGTAACACAGGTGCATAATTGATGCGTTCTTGCTGCGTTATCAATGCACATCAGTAGGAAGGTGTGTTTTTTGGTTCAGACTTTTAACTGACTAAAAATGCAGCAAGCAGGATTTTTAACACCACAACGGACCAGTGTAAAGACATGGATAGAATTTTTAAAGGGATACGTTTTTTCTTGAGCTTTTATTGTGTTAAAGGTGCCAATAATGGCTGACAATAAATTAATATTAATTTAAATTCATGATATTGAAAAGTTGAACATAATACAATTCTACATAAAAATATATATCTTTTTTTAAAAACGGACGGTTTTCGGCCAAGTGCATCCTGCATTTTCAGTTTCGGCACAAAAATTTCCGTTCGGTGCACCTCCTAGTTTTGACACTTTCATACTGGGGCGGTTTGCAGGCGTTATTGCGCTAAAAATACCGCCTGCAAACCGACCCAAAACAGCCGCTACAGTGTGAAAGCCCGAGGGCTTTCACACTGAAGCGGTGTGCTGGCAGGAGAAGAAAAAAAACTCCTGCAAGCCGCATCTTTGGAGCGGTGTATTCACTGCTCCTAAACCGCTCCTGCCCATTGAAATCAATGGGGCAGCGCGGCTTTAGCCGCGGTATTGCCGAGCGGTTTTAATCCTTTTTCGACTGCCAGCGGGGGTTAAAACCGCACCGCTTGCGGCCGAATACCGCCGCAAAAACGACGGTAAAGCAGCGCTAAAAATAGCGCTGTTTTACTGCCGACGCCCCCACTGCCCCAGTGTGAAAGCAGCCTTAACATTTCAGTGAATTAATTTATGATCTTTAGCTACTATTGATCATCAGCTCTTGCTTGATATAGTTTTCCAGTTACTACTGTTGGGAGGTATGGTTATTTTTTAAGCGGGTTACCTACAAATTTCTGTGAATTGCAGTTTGTGTTCTCTCCATAATGTGTCTTTCTTGCCTTCATAGTTCAGTGGCTTTGTGCAAGATTCTCCAATATGGCATTACAATGGATGACAAGAGACTGCAAGATATTAAAGTAAAGGGAGATGAAGTATTTGATATGGAAGAAGGAATCCGCACCAGATCTAAAACTTCCAGAAGTATGTTCTGACCTTTTTAAAGCATATACAAGCCAAAAGCAAAAATGTACTATACTGTAGCTTATGAGTCCTTTGATGTATTCTTTTTTCAGGCATTTTTTTGTTCACCTTTACACAGTTATCCTTCCATTAACACACTTCCTGTCCTAGGGTGAGAATGTTGCCTGTACTGTATTTATGAAGGAGTTCCCCTATTTGCAATTCAAACCTCATAATTTCTGTTATATAGGGAGGAGGGGTTTGTAGTTCACAGAAGATAGCTCAAATTCTGGCAAAGCTAACATGTATTTCTCTGTCGTATATCACAGGGCATCTTCATATCCAATAGGCAGTGTTATGTTGCCACCCTCAGATGATTGAACAGCAGCAAAAAAGGCAGGAATCACCCTCCAGGCATAATCCCTCCCAGCTCAGCACAGCCTCCCTCTTTTTTTTATTTTTTTTATTTTTTTGTCCTTAAGCGATGGTCATGCCTTTGCAGTCTCTGCACAAATACTCAATTTCCCATTGATCTTTTGCCTCGACACTGGACCCTGTACAATTGACTGGTGGTATTTATACTTGCCCTTCTTGGCTGACCTTGGACTTGACAGTCAGTGTCCATAAATCCTTGCCAGCAGGCAATGTTAGTGATGGCATAGAGATGGGGAAAAATAGGGGAGCAGTTCCCATTTTCCTTTTATCAGATAGAGAGGAACTCTCCAGAGGTCAGCTTGATCATATGGCTCTGAATCCCTTCACATGTTTGGTTTTTCCACTACATCTTGGGGCACATTCTTTCTGATTTAGATTGTGTGGGTCACAAACTGAAACTATCTCCTTTCCCTCTGAGCTGAAGCCTGCTGAAGAACTACAGGAAGATGATGTGGAAGAAAAGCAGAGTCCCGGGAATTGGAATAAGCTATAAAAGCCTTTTCTGAGGTGACTACTCCTGAAGAATCTCAGGGTCTGGTTTTGAAACTCAAAAGGCTTTTGTGGATTCCTTCTGGAACTGGTATAAGCATAAACTTCTGGAGACTACTCCTTAAGTTACCAGGATGGTGTTGTGGTGGCTGCCTCAGCACCCCCCAATACATCCTAGTACAGCCTCACTTAACTGATAAGATGTATGTAGAATGAGCTCACCCTGTGAAGGTAATCATTCCACCAAAATGGTTTGCTCAACAACATCCTGTGGAAAGAAATTGAGTATGCCAGCCAGCAGTTTCCCATCTCAACAGGTCCCTGACTGTTCCAATTGATCAAGTAGAAGTCTTTTTAAGGATGCTATAGACAAGCACCTGGAAGCTTTATTAGTTAGTGGTGGCAGCCTTTCAACCAGTGTTGGAGTGTGTTAGGCCCTCAAGGTCTGGGCTGTACTGATGATGCCAGATAGAGACTCTAAACCCGAACCACCAAGTCCAGTAGGTACCTGGATGATTCCCCTCCCCACATTTGTTTGGCCCTGCAATAGATGACTACTCCCAAAAGGTAAAACTGGGTAAAAGTACCTTGTTACGGTTTAAGAAAAAGGCAAAGTGCAGAAGCCTACACTTTCTTCTACTTCTAGAAAGCATTTCTTTCATCCGTTACAGGTCTTAAGCCCAAGCCTAACGCCCGGTTCTGCAGTAAGACATAAGTCTTCAGAAACCTGCAACCCTAGAGACAAGTCCTCTTCCTAGGGCTGCCCCCACTCATTCAGGTAGGTGTGATTTACTGGCCTTTGTGGAAATTTAGTCAAGGGAGATTGTGCATGATTGGGTCCACAGTGTGGAGACTTGGGGTTACAAACAAATTTCAGAGCTATCCCCCTGTACGCTTTATGCACTCGAACGTCGGCTCTCACTAGCATTGACCGCTCTGCTTCTAGAGGGGGAGAAGTTTCATGGATTCAACCTCATTACAGCTCCCAAGCTGAACAGCAACGTTTGTCCAATTTTAGATCTGAAAGGACTCTTAAGTTCCTTCGAGTGCAAAAATTCCCGATAGCCCTTGTCCATTTGGTTGTCACCTGCCTACAGCAGAGAGATTTGCAGGTGTCAGTGGAAATCCATGATGCCTATCTGCATATGCCGATTTTCCAGCTTCACCAAAGGTTCTTCTGGAGGATTGATACTGTGTTTGCACCCCTGCTGTTGGGCTATCCACTTCCAGGTTGTTCAGCAAAGTCTTGGCTCTGGTCGTGAGTCTCCTGCAAACCCTGGGTGTTTAATTGTAGGATACTTGGACGATCTGCTGCTCAGTAGCATTCTGTTCCAGTCCTGAAGCCCAGTGTTCATTGAACAGTGCCAACTCTGGAAAGATGCAGGTGGGTCCTGAACCTCTAAAAACCATCCTTGGCTCCAACTTAATGGCTGGAATATTTGGGCCTGGTCTTGAACATGGCCCAACCTTTGCTCATGCAGATACTGCAGGCCAGTTACTCTTCCAATCCAGCAATTGGATTCCCTACACAGATTTACTCCGGAAATCTCTATTCTTGGTCGAATCAAGGTTCTTATTTTAAAGGAAGCCCTGGTGGAGATTCTTTGACCTCCGAAATGCATTGGCTTTTTCTTTTTTAGTGCAAACTAATAAATTAATTTGAACTCTTAATCTTTTGGCTCCTTCGGCTTTCCCAGCCATGACAGGTGGAATTCTCCAGTCGTCAGCAACTGAATTTGGGGAGTGGGGCCTTCAAGAGGTGTTTGAGATGCTCTGCTGGATGTAGATTTCCTCTGGCTAATATTTTGTAAGTCTGCTACCTGGACCTCTGTGGACACAGCCTTTGGTCTGAGGGTCTTGCAGACTGCTTTGTAAGGTTCTAACCGATTTTGATTTTGAGGCCTCTTGCTGTGTTGCCCTGCCCTAATGTTCAGTGGCTTGTAACATCCTTATTGTAACAGATATGAAGAAAGATCCTATGAGTTACAATCGAGAAAATTGGATTTTTGTTTTTACCTGTAAAGTCATTTTGTTGGAGTACATCAGAATAAACAGGGATGTAATTATAAAAATATAAAAAATTATGATGTATGTGCCTTATTTATAGCTACATTTTTTCAGACCTTCTCAGGCTACACCTGCACACAGGCACCCAGCCACAGTGAATCTTTAGTCTGTGCCAAACGTACAATTTACCGCGCTAACAGGTGCGCTTGCTGGATGAGTTGAAGGTAACCTCAGCTACGTACCAGTACAACGCTGTGTTTCGGCAGTGGGAAGAGAACTTCCCATCTCACTCCTGGAACAAAAAGTTGGGACTAAGCACTGCTTAGCCATTCATGGACAGCTTTGTTACTATGAATGAATGCAAAGCTTTTGGATGAGGCGGCGATTGTGACTTTATCCGCCCACACCTCCACCTGAGCAAATCGGAGGAAGCTTTGCATTTATTCATAGAGTATAATGCTTCCTGTGAATGGCTGGCCAGCGCTCAGCCCAACTCCAATTTTGTTCCATGAGTAAGACTGGAAGATCTCATCCCATCGCTGGAACACAGCGCTGCATAATTGTATGTAGCTGAGGTTACATACAGTTATTACAGCATGCCCAGCAAATGCATCTGTTAATGCAGTGCATAGTTTATTTGGTCCAGCTTGGCGCACACCCACAGTATCTATTGCATGAAACAACGTACAGGTACGCGCAATAGAGCCGCCCTGCCACAGTATATGTGCGGTGGGCAGTTTTTAAGAGGTTAAAGGGACATTAAACATACAGGCTTTAATATTGTGCAAATAGTTGCATCACTGTCATGCAGTGTGGTACACGTTTTCTCATAACATTGTCAGTGTGAAGGGTGACGGCTATGCTTTTTTTTTTTTTTTTTCTCTTCTTTCCCTTTTCAGTCCTGCAAATCCGCTCCAAATTTCTTCATATATACATGTCATCCATGATTGTGGTTTTCAATATGAATGTCTCTGGCTAATGTTTCTTTATTAACAGATCATCAAATCAGACGTAGATATTTTTGTACTGTACAATTTTTGATAAAGTCTGCATCACATTTTGGTTGTATTTTTTCGTAGATCCTCAACGTTTTACAACCATACCCTTACTGGTTAAGATCTATAAACTGATAATTAATGAGCTGTCAAATGTCATTGAAGCTAATGCTACAAGGCAGACTGAAGAGGAGTGGGCCCAGGGTAATGGAGGTAAGATTTCCTCGGTTGCTGCTATGGGGGAATTTGTAAATTGCTGCCATTATTTGCTAGATGCGTTCCCTGTAACTCCTTTTAAATGGTAAAGAAAATTTTAGATGGCCTATTTCTGTGGGAAATACTTTGGGGCAAAAAAGAAGACACTTAATTTTACTTTTTACTTTGAAAAGACAAACTATATTCTTTTGGTGGTATTTATTCACCACTGGGTTTTTTATTTTTGCGATATAAGCAAAAAAATAGCAAACATTTTGAAAAAATAAATATTTTCTACCTTCTGTTTTAAAATAAAATCTAATTTTGTCCAATTTAGGCCAGAATGTATTCTGCTACATGTCTTTGGTAAATAATCCTGATAAGTGTATGATAATTGGTTTTTGTGAAAGTTAGTGTCTACAAGCTATGCTACGTATCACTGAAAATTGATCACACCTGATGTAATGATGGCCTATCTCATTTCTTAAGGCCCTAAAATGTCAGGACGGTACAAATATCCCCCAAAAGACCCCTTTTTGTAAAGAGGTCTTTAGTAAGAGACATGGTGAGTTTTTTGAAGTTGCAATTTTTTGCCCACAATTTTTGGGGAAATGAAGATTTTTTTTTTTTTTTTTTTTTACACAAAATTGTCATGTTAACAAGTTTTATTTCTCACACATGGCATAGGTAAACTTGCAATTACACCCCAAAATATATTCCGCTGCTTCACCTGAGTATGGAGATACCACAGCCTGGCAACATACAGAGGCCCAACATGCAGGGAGCACCGTCGGGTGTTCTGGGAGCATAAATTACACATTTAGTTTCCTGACTATCACGTTTTTGAAGGCACTGGAGCACCAGGACAATGGCATTACCCAAAAATGACCCCATTTTGGAAAGCAAACACCCCACTGTACAGTTGTACTCAAAATTTTGCATACCCTGGCAGAAATTGTGAAATTTTGGCAAAAATATGACTGATCATTCCAAAAAACTGTCTTTTATTTAACCATTTGCCGACCAGCCACCAAAATTCTACTGCTGCAGGTCGGCACGATTCCACGAACTGTCATAGCTGTACGTTGGTCCCTTTTAAGTGGGATAGCAGGCACGCGTCCGCTGCACAGTGGGGGTGCCGATGCTTGTGACCAGCGGTCACAATGACCGCCTGCCACGCGTGATCGCAGGCAAGAGAGGCAGAACAGGGACGTGTGTGTGTGTGTGTGTGTGTGTGTGTGTGTGTGTGTGTGTGTGTGTGTGTGTGTGTGTAAACACACACATCCCAGTTCTGAGAGGAGAGAGAGATCGTGAGTTCCTACGAGCTAGGAACCACAATCTCTCATCTCCTATAGTCCCATCCCCCACAGTTAGAACACACACATAGGGAACACATTTTAAATCACAATTAGTGTCTGTGTATAAATAGTCAATGAGTTTGTTAGCTCTTACATGGATGCACTAAGCAGGCTAGACACTGAGCCATGAGGAGGTAGAAAAGAACAGTCAAAAGACCTGCGTAACAAGGTAATGAAACTTTACAAAGATGGAAAAGTATATAAAAAGATATCCAAAGCCTTGAATATGCCAGTCAGTACTGTTCAATAGGGATGGGCTTCATGTTCGGGTCGAACATGAGTTCGACTGGAACATTGGCTGTTCTCCAAATAGCGAACAATTTGGTGTGTTCGCGGCAAATTCGAAAGCCGCGGAACCCTTTAAAAGTCTATGGGAGAAATCAAAAGTGCTAATTTTAAAGGTTAATATGCAAGTTATTGCCATAAAAAGTGTTTGGGGACCTGGGTCCTGCCCCAGGGGACATGTATTGATGCAAAACGTCCGTTTTTTCGGGAGCAGTGATTTTAATAATGCTTAAAGTGAAACAATAAAAGTGAAATATTCCTTTAAATTTCATACCTGGGGGGTGTCTATAGTGTGCCTGTAAAGTTGCGCATGTTTTCCATGTTTACAACAGTCCGAAAGCAAAGTGACATTTCGAAAGGGAAAAAAAGTCATTTAAAAGTACTCGCGGCTTTTAATGAATTGTCGGGTCTTTGCAATACACATAAGTCATTGAAAAAAACGGCATAGCATTCCCCCACAGTCTATTACCAGGCTCTTCGGGTCTGGTATGAATATTAAGGGGATCCCTGAACCAAAATTTAAAAAAAATGGCGTGGGGGTCCTCCTCAAAATACATACCAGACCCTTATCCGAGCACGCAACCTGGCAGGCCGCAAGAAAAGAGGAGGGGCCTCAACATGGGGAGGGTGCTTTGGGGTAGCCCCCCAAAGCACCTTGTCCCCATGTTGATGGGGACAAGGGCCTCATCCCCACAACCCTTGCCCGGTGGTTTGGGGGTCTGCAGGGGGGGGCTTATCGGAATCTGGAACCCCGCTTTAACAAGGGGACCCCCAGATCACACCCCCCCGTGTAAATTGGTAATGGGGTAATGTACCCCTACCATTTCACAAAAAGTGTTAAAGACAATAGCCGGTTTTTGACAATTCCTTTTATTAATGTCTTCTCTCCCCGCTTCTTCCATCTTCTTCTGGTCTTCCTTCGGTTTTCTTCTTCCTCCATCTTGTTCTTCCCCTGCTTCTTCCTCCGGCATCTTCCTCTGGCTTCTTCCCCGCTTCGAGTATAGACCCCCCCGTACGAAATTTTAAAGGAATATTTCACTTTTATTGTTTCACTTCAAGCATTATTAAAATCACTGCTCCTGAAAAAAACGGCCATTTTTAAATGACAATACCATGCATATGAGCCTTTAAAATCAGCACTTTTGATTATTCATGTTCGTGTTCCATAGACTTTTAACAGTGTTCGCATGTTCGAACAAATTTTTTGCCTGTTCGCATGTTCTGCTGCGAACCGAACCGGGGGGGTGGGGGGTTCGGCTCATCCCTACTGTTCAATTACTTAATAAGTGGAAAAATAAGGGATCTCTTGATACCAAGCCAAGGTCAGGTAGATCAAGAAAGATTTCAGTCACAACTGCCACATGAACTGTTTCGGGATACAAAGAAAAAACCACAGGTAACCTCAGGAGATATATAGGCTGCTCTGGAAAAAGATGGTGTGGTTGTTTTAAAGGAGCATAATACGATGATACTTGAACAAAAAAGAGCTGCATGGTCAAGTTGCCAGAAAGAAGCCTTTTCTGTACAAGTTCCACAAAAAAGCCTGGTTACAATATGCCCAACAACATCTTGACATGCCTCATTGGCTTTTTTGTTGCATTGGCACAGTAAAGGCATCCTTCTGGTATCTCAACCATGCAGCCCTTTTTTGTTCACGTATCGTTGAATTGTGCTCCTTAACCACTTGCCAACCGGCCCATAGCCGAATGACGGCTACAGGGCGGTTGCATAAATCTGGGAGGGCGTACAGTGACGTCCTCCCAGAATCCCGCTCTCGCACGCCCGCTGGGGCACACACCCGAGCACATCCGTGACCGCCGGATCCGCTGATCGTGGCTGTTTACCACGTGATCGCTCCGTCAAATGACGGAGAGATCACTTGTAAACAAACCAGCGTCCTGTCATGACGCCGGTTCCTCTCTCCCCTCTGTGTACTGATCGGTACAGTGTGAGAGGAGAGGGGTAGAGATTGGATGGCAGCAGCGCTGTGGGCTGGATCTGTAGTGCCCACAGCGCTGCTCTGTGACAATTGCAGTCATATCCAGCCATCCATCCCTCCATGCTCAGCCATATTCTGCAATACCCCGCAATACCCTGCCATACTCTGCAATACCCCGCAATACTCTGCAATACCCTGCCATACTCTGCAATACCCTGCCATACTCTGCAATACCCCGCCATACTCTACCATACCCTGCCGTACCCGGCTGTGCTCTGCCGTACCCAGGCATGCTCGGCTGCACTCGGCCTCTGTATGTGGCCAGGCTGTGGAAGTCTCACACGTGATATCGCCGTACTCAGGAGGAGTAGGAGAATCTATTTTAGGCATCATTTTTGGTATGTACATGCTATGTGTTAGAAATATTGTATAAATGGACTTTGTGTTTTAAAAAAAAAAAAAATGCGTTTTAAAAACTTCCCGCCCGCCGTCATATGACGTCCTTGACTTTGTGTGGGGATATCTGAATGATGCCTGCAGCTACAGGCATCATTCAGATATCAGCTTTTTCAGCCAGCGATTCCCTACACCATAAGGTTGAGCGGCTGTTCCGCTGCTTGATCGGTCTTACGGAGATGTCCCCCCTCCCGCCGCCCTCCGGTGCTTCTACCGACTCACCGCTACGATCTAAGCCAGGATCTTTTTTATTTTTTTATTTTTTTTAAATTTCAGGCTTCCCAGCCTAGAGGTGAGATGTGGGGTCTTATTGACCCCATATTTCACTGTAAAGAGGACCTGTCATGCCATATTCCTATTACAAGGGATGTTTACATTCCTTGTAATAGGAATAAAAGTGATCAAAAAATTGATTTTTTGGAAAAAAGTGTCAAACTGAAATAAATAACGTAAAATGAACAATAAAAAAAAAAAAGATGTTTTTTTAAAGAGCCCCTGTCCCCATGTGCTCACATGCAGAAGCGAACGCATACGTAAGTCTCGCCAACATATGAAACGGTGTTCAAACCACACGTTAGGCATCGCTGCGAACGTTGGAGCGAGAGCAATAATTTTGGCCCTAGACCTCCTCTGTAACTCAACATGTCACCAGTAAAAAATTTAGTGTCGCCTATGGGGATTTTTAAGTAGCGAAGTTTGGCACCATTCCACGAGTGTGTGCAATTTTGAAGGGTGACATGTTAGGTATCTATTTACTCGGCGTAACTTCATCTTTTACATTATGCAAAAACATTGGGCTAACTTTACTGTTTTTTTTTTTGTTTTTTTTTTAAGCACAAAACAGTTTTTTTTTTTTTTTTTTTTTAAAAGCGTTCGAAAAATTGCTGCACAAATAAAGTGCGAGATAAAAAGTTGCAACGACTGCCATTGTATTCTCTAGGGTCTTTGCTAAAAAAACATATATAATGTTTTGGGGTTCTATGTAATTTTCTAGCAAATAAATGATAATTTTTACATGTAGGAGAGAAATGTCAGAATTGGCCTGGGTGCTCCAGAACACCTGAAGGTACTCCCTGCATGTTGGGCCTCTGTATGTGGCCACGTTGTGTAAAAGTCTCACACGTGGTATCGCCATACTCGGGAGTAATAGCAGAATGTGTTTTGAGGTGTAATTTGTGCTATGCATATGCTGTGTATGAGAAATAACCTGCTAATATGACAATTTTGTGAAAAAAAATCTTGATTTTGCAAAGAATTGTGGGAAAAAAATGACAACTTCAAAAAACTCACCATGCATCTTTCTAAATACCTTGTTTTCTTTCCAAAAAGTGGTCATTTGGGGGTATTTGTACTTTTCTGGCATGTTAGGGTCTCAAGAAATGAGATAAGGCCATCAGTAATTCAGGTGTGATCAATTTTCAGATATTGGCACCATGGCTTGTGGACTCTATAACTTTCACAAAGACCAAATAATATACACCAATTTGTACTTATTTTTACCAAAGATATGTAGCAGTATAAATTTTGGCCAAAATTTATGAAGAAAAATTACTAATTTGCTACATTTTATAACAGAAACAAAGAAAACATTTTTTTACAGAATTTTCAGTCTTTTTTTCTTTTATAGCGCAAAAAATAAAAAACCCAACGGTGATTAAATACCACCAAAAGAAAGCTCTATTTGTGTGAAAAAAGGACAAAAATGTAATATGGGTACAGTGTTGTATGACTGTGTAATTGTCATTCAAAATGTGAGCGCACCGAAAGCTGAAAATTGGTCTGGTTAGGAAGGGGGTTTAAGTGCCCAGTGGTTAAAAACAACCACACTGTCCTTTTGGAGAGCAGCCTGTATTTCTCCTGCGGTTACCTGTGGGTTTTTCTTTGTATCCTGAGCAATTCTACCGCCAGTTGTGGCTACAATCTTTCTTGGTCTACCTGACCTTGGCTTAGTATCAAAAGAGCCCCTAATTTTACACTTCTTAATAAGTGATCAAACAGTACTGACTGACTGACTGACTATTCAAGGCTTTGGATATCTTTTTATATCCTTTTTCCATCTTTGTAAAGTTTCATTACTGTTCTTTTCTACCTCCTCATGGCTCAGTGTCTAGCCTGCTTAGGGCATCCACATGAGGACTAACAAACTCATTGACTATTTATACACAGACACTAATTGTGATTTAACAAGCCAAAAATGTGGGAAATTACCCTTTTAATTGCCATTTTAACCTGTGTGCCACCTTCTGTGTCTGTACCAAAGCCAAACATTCCAGGGTGTGTAAAATTTTAGTTAGGGCCATTTGGGTGATTTCTGTTATGATTTTAAAAGGATCCAAAAAACTATGTGATAATTGGCTTCATGTTATTGCTATTCTTAACCACTTAAAGACCAGGCCTCTTTTTCAGACTCTGTGTTTACAAGTTAAAAACAAGTTTTTTTGCTAGAAAATTACTTGGAACCCCCAAACATTGTACATTTTTTTTTCTAACGCCCTAGAGAATAAAATGGCAGTCATTGCAATACTTTTTGTCACACCGTATTTGCGCAGCTGTCTTACAAGCACACTTTTTTTGGAAAAAATTCACTTTTTTGAATAAAAAAAATAAGACAACAGTAAAGTTAGTGGTCTGTACAGCTGGTAAGGAGCCAATTTATTTTCACCTTGGGTGTTCCGGTTCCATTGGATTAAGGGACTTTTCTCTCATCACAGCGCCACTTGTTGAAGCTTCTCTTTTCTTTTGCCAGTTCATTGGGACTTTATATTCACTATTATTCTCATTATTTATGCATGCTAATTTACTTTATTTGTGATTTATCTGATTCACCATATCCAATTCTGGTCTCTATTGATTTAATTTATTTAATTATGCTAATATATTTCACTTGTGATTATTAGATTCACAATATTCTATTATGAACTTTATCGATTTATTTGTTTAATTGATCATTGTTATTTATGATTAGTGATGTTTATTTGACCAGTTTTCACATCACTTAGTGATTCAATTTCTCTATCACTAGTATGCATCACATATGTCTGCTTTAGTTTTCTAGTTAAAGCCTTGCTTTCACTTTCATTAATTTAGTGCTGCACCATTTATATACTATATTATTTTGGGTTTTGTGTTGCAGACTCTTGGTGCTAGCTGCTTACACTTTTTCGATTCTTTTGTTTTATCTTTATTACATTGCCACTTTTATTTTAGCGCAACGTTTGGCCATCTGGCCTCCTTTTTTTCTAACAGTAAAGTTAGCCCAATTTTTTTTTATATTGTGAAAGATAATTTACGCCGAGTAAATTGATACTCAACATGTTAAGCTTCAAAATTGCGCAAACTCGTGGAATGGCGTCAAACTTTTACCCTTAAAAATCTCCATAGGCGACGTTTAAAAAATTCTACAGGTTGCATGTTTTGAGTTACAAAGCAGGTCTAAGGCTAGAATTATTGCTCTCGCACGAACGATTGTGGCGATACCACACATGTGTGGGTCAACCACCGTTTTCATATGCGGGCGCTACTCACGTATGCGTTCGCTTCTGCGCGCGAGCTCGTTGGGACAGGGCGCTTTAAAAAGAAATGGGTCACTTTTATTTCTATTACAAGGAATTTAAACATCCCTTGTAATAGAATAAAGCATGACAGGTCCTCTTAAATATGAGATCTGGGGTCAAAATGTCCTTAGATCTCATATTTGGTCTTAAATGCAATAAAAAAAAAAAAAATGTTGTCATTTGAAAAAAATGACAATGGAAAAATGGCCCATTAAGACGTATGGGCAGAAGTGACGTTTTGACGTCGCATCCGCCCTGCTATAGCATGGAGATGGGTGGGGGGCCATCTTCCCCTCACTCGTCTCCATACCCAGCTACAGACAGGTCCAGATAGCCTCTGCCGTTGCCGACGGCTCCGGTAAGCGGCGGGAGGGGGGGTGTCCCCTCTCCCGCAGCAGATAACGGTGATCTTGTGGCGAATCCGCCACAGAGACCACCATTATTGGAAAAAGAACCGCCGGCCGAAAAGATAGAAAGCTTGGTTGTGGCAGCAGCTGCTGCCGTTACTGAGATATCAATCTTTAAACTGCTGACGTATATTTACAGGAGCCGGTCAGCAAGTGGTTAAACAAAAGACTTTTTTCTTCGGTTCGGTCATATTTTCAATATTAATGCCAAAATTTCACAATTTCTGCCAGGGTATGCAAACTTTTGAGCACGACTGTATATTCTGAGAGGCATAATGAGCCTTTTGAACGTGTCATTTTCTCCAAGTTTTTGGAAAATGTGGGGAGAAAAAACTTTTTTTTTTTTAACATAAAGTTGTCAATTTTATAAGATTTTTCTAACCTATATCATGTACATAGCAAAATTTACGCCCCAAAATACATTCTGCTGCTACTCCTGAGTGTGTCAATACCACGTGTGAGGCTTTTCCACAGCCTGGCCACATACAGAGGCCCAACATCCAAGAAGCGCCGTCAGGCCGAATAATTTTTTAGCCATGTTGACAGATGCGGCAGATGTTGATCACTGGGACAGATGCGTGACAGGTGTTGATCACTGGGACAGATGCGGGACAGATGCGTGACAGGTGTTGATCACTGGGACAGATGCGTGACAGGTGTTGATCACTGGGACAGATGCGTGACAGGTGTTGATCACTGGGACAGATGCGTGACAGGTGTTGATCACTGGGACAGATGCGTGACAGGTGTTGATCACTGGGACAGATGCGTGACAGGTGTTGATCACTGGGACAGATGCGTGACAGGTGTTGATCACTGGGACAGATGCGTGACAGGTGTTGATCACTGGGACAGATGCGTGACAGGTGTTGATCACTGGGACAGATGCGTGACAGGTGTTGATCACTGGGACAGATGCGTGACAGGTGTTGATCACTGGGACAGATGCGTGACAGGTGTTGATCACTGGGACAGATGCGTGACAGGTGTTGATCACTGGGACAGATGCGTGACAGGTGTTGATCACTGGGACAGATGCGTGACAGGTGTTGATCACTGGGACAGATGCGTGACAGGTGTTGATCACTGGGACAGATGCGTGACAGGTGTTGACCACTGGGACAGATGCGTGACAGGTGTTGACCACTGGGACAGATGCGTGACAGGTGTTTTTCACTGTGCAGGGACACTAGCTGGGTGATCAGTGTGTAAGAAACTTTAACCACTTGCCGACCGCCTCACGCAGATATACTGCGGCAGAATGGCACGGGCAGGCAGAGTAACATATGGGTACGTTACTCCCCTCCCGCGGGCGGAGGCGCGATCACCCGGTGCCCGAGGCGGACGGCATCGTTCCAGGAGCAATCCGTCCTGAGGGGGAGGCCACCGATTCATGGCCTCTCCCTCACGATTGCTCCTGGCAAATGAGAAGCTTCCTCTGCTTCTGTAATGTAAACAGAAGCAGAGGAAGTGATGTCCTCTCTCCCCGTGAAGCCTTTTCTGTGAGTCTGCATTGACACTAGCACACAGGCACAAAGAATCCCTCCTGCACCCCCTGTCACAGTGACACCAATAGCATTTTTTTTTTTTTTTACCGATTACTGCATTGGTGTCATTAGTGACTGTTATAAGTAGTAGCGTAGTTAGTGGTAGGCCCCTTTTTAGGTCTAGGGTACCCCCCTAACCCCCCAATAAAGGTTTAACCCCTTGATCACCCCCCGGTTAACCCCTGTCGCCAGTGTCACTAAGTGATCTTTGTTCTGATCGCCGTATTAGTGTCACAGGTGACGCTAGTTAACCAGGTAAGTATTTAGGTTCGCCATCAGCTTTTTATAGCGTCAGGTACCCCCATATACTTTAACCCCCTGATTGCCCCCTAGTTAACCCTTTCACCAGTGATAACCGTATAAGTGTTACGGGTGACGCTGGTTAGTTTGTTTTTTATACCCACCGTTTATTACCCAATAAGGGTTTAACCTCCTGATCGCCTGGCGGGTGATATCAGTTCGGTTTTAGGGTCAGTTAGGGTCTGCGTCGCCCCAGGCAGCGTCAGATTAGTGCCAGTACCGCTAACACCCTCGCACGCAGCATACATCTCCCTTTGTGGTATAGTATCTGAACAGATCAATATCTGATTAGATCTATACTAGCGTCCCCAGCAGTTTAGGGTTCCCAAAAACACAGTGTTAGAGGGATCAGCCCAGATACCTGCTAGCACTTGCTTTTTGCCCCTCCGCCCAGCCCACCCAAGTGCAGTATCGATCAATCACTGTCACTTACAAAACATAACACGCATAACTGCAGCGTTCGCAGAGTCAGGCCTGATCCCTGTGATCGCTAACAGTTTTTTTGGTAGCGTTTGAATCAGTCGCTAATAGTCGGGAGCTTTTTTACCTGTGAGTCTCACTAGTGTACCAGTAAATTTAGAGCCCAAAATGGCAAATCGAAGGTACACTAGTGAAGAGGCCTACGCATTTTTGAGCAAGACAGATGGTGAAGAGGAAGTCATTCATCTGTCAGATTCAGGCTCAGAATACGATCCTGTAGACGACAGCGGCTCCATGACAGATAGCTCTGACGACGGAGTTGTGATCCCTGCCAAGGTCAGGCGTACCAGACCCCGATCATCTTCTGCTGTTGAGGTGCAAGAACCGCAGGGCTCTCGTATGGAACAGAGAAGTACTAGTGCTGCTCATCCTTTGGTGAACTGGCAAGCACCAGCAGCCTAGTACACCCTGGTCGTAGTCAAACCAGCACTGCAGTAACATGTGGTGACGTGGTGAGTCCCATAAGTGCAGTTCAAGCTGGTGAGGTGGCATGCACAAGTAGTGTCCCGCTGCCACCAAGAAGACAAAGACAGGCCCGTCAAGCCCATAGTGCCCTTCCTGCTGCATTCGCCAATCCTAATTGGGAACCCACCCCTTCTGCAGTACCTGTATTTCCCCATTCACTGGCCAACCCGGCATTCAGGTGGAAACAGTTGATTTTACGCCACTTGATTTTTATTCGCTGTTTTTCACCGAAGATCTCTATAGATCTATTGTGGACCAAAGTAATTTTTGTATGCTGGTCAATCCCAACTCCTCCCTTGCCAGAGATTGGAAACCAATTATGGTTTCCGAATTTAAGATCTTTCTGGGCCTATCCCTCGACATTGGCATAGTTAAAATGAGTATGTTGCGGTCATATTGGTCCACTGACCCAATTTACCATATGCCCGTGTTCTCTGCCTCCATGACCAGGGCACAATGCGAGCAGATCTTGCGATTCATGCAATTTAACAACAATGAACTCTGTCGTCCTCGTGAAGACCCTGGATACGATCAGCTCTACAAAATTCGGCCCCTCGTAAACCACTTCAACGTTTTGCAGACTTGTTTACTCACCATCAAGTTGTCTGCGTTGATGAGTCCCTGATTAAGTTTAAGTTAAGTTAAGATTACATAGGGAGCGCTGGCAAGATTGTGTGGGACTTGGTGTCACCCTTATTCGGAAAGGAGTACCATTTGTATGTGAACAATTATTACACGAGTGTGCCACTTTTTAGTCACTTGTTTGATCATAAGATTGCAGCATGTGGCACCGTGCGACCTGGGTTTTCCCCAGCGGCTTTTAGATTCCCGTCTTTGGCTGGGGGAGAGAGCCTGCTTCAAGTGTTGTAATTTGCTCGCTGTGAAGTGGAGGGATAATAAGAATAATTTCGTTCTCTCCTCCCTTCATGCAGACACGACGGTCCAAATTCTTACGGCGACTGGTGTTGTGGAGAAACCCCTGTGTCCACGAATATAACCAAAATATGGGAGGGATGGACCTCAACATCCAGTTGTTGGCGCCGTACCTAGATGCCCGTAAGGCCAGACGCTGGTACAAAAAAAGTGTCTGTTTATTTATTTCAATTGGCTTTGCTGAACGCTCATGTGCTATACAGAGCTTCAGGACAGACTGGATCCTTCCTTAAATTCCAGGAAGAGATCGTCAGAGCCCTTCTGTTTCCAGACGGTGCTCCACCTCACCTTCCCAATCCAAATGCAGTAAGCCGGCTGCATGAGAGGAATTTTCCGTATGTGCTCCCGAGTACCCCTACCCAACGAGCCCCCTAAAGAAGATGTCGTGTCTGCAGCAAGTGCAGATATAGTCGTGACACCCGCTATTATTGTCCCTCTTTTCCTCACAATTCTGGTCTTTGCATTAGTGAATGTTTTGAACGCTACCATACACTATTTGAGTATTAGCGTAGGGTACAGCACTGCACAGACTAGGACACACTTTCACAGGGTCTCCCAAGATTCCATCGTATTTTGAGAGACCCGAACCTGGAACCATTACAGTTACAACAAAAAGTGTAAAAAAAAAAAAAAAAAAACACACAAAAAAAAATATACAATAAAAAAAAACAAAAATAGTTGTCATTTTATTGCTCTCTCTCTCTCTATTATTCTGCTCTTTTTTTTACTGTATTCTATTCTGCAATGTTTTATTATGTTTTATCATGTTTGCTTTTCAGGTATGTAATTTTTTTATACTTTACTGTGTTTTATTGTTAACCATTTTTTTGTTTTCAGGTACGCCATTCAGCTGCAGTCCGGATTTATTTATGTTGACAGCAACAGCGTTTGCTCCCACGATACATAAAGCCGTGACTCCAGCGCTGTAGGTGGTGATTTCACCACCACAGTTAAAAAAAAGAACATATTAGCCGAAGCATGGGGGCAGCAGGGGTGCAGGAGAGATTTGGTCCTAACTTTTGGGGTGGATGCCCCCATGCTTCAGTCTATATTTTTTAGGTCATTCAGCTGCAGCATTGATTTATTTATCTTGACAGCAACAGCGTTTGCTCCCACGATACATAAAGCCATGACACAGTTAAAAACAAAATGGTGCATGTATGCCCATCACTAGTAGTGGGTGGATGAAGGGAAGTATTCTAATGGTGGGCATACCCACTGTGACAGACCTAGCCGGGAGAGAGACTTTTGTAGGGGACTGAATGCTAGCCTCTTGCCGATCGATCGTGGGCCCTGGCATTTGGAGGAACGGTGCTCTTTGTGAGCTGTATGCCTGAGGACCCTTGAGGTGGTGGTACTTTGGATTCAGGTCCATATCCCCCCAAGAGAGACAGACTCTGGGGACCCTGGATTTGCCATATTAGAAATAGTGGCTGATTCATAATGCTGGGACAAATACTGTTAGGAGATGCTGATGTCAATTCCAGCCACCTGTCTGTCTGTTGCCTGCTAGAATGTGTTTATTGTAAATAAGTCTAGTATGGGATCTAAGAGTCATTAGATCCCCATTGTTGTTTGTGTTAATTAACTCTATTGTGCTATTGTGTGAAGAAGAGTTCTGCGTTGATTTGTGATAATGTTGATTGTGTTTTCTGAGCTACAAGATGGCCAGTCTGGCCTAAAGGTCATGACTGAGTCATCTAGGCTGTCTAAAGGGATTAGTTAATCAGCCCATGTTAATTAGGTTTCTGGTCACAGGTGTATGTTCCGAGTAATATGAGCAGGAGGTATGCACCTCCTCTTTTACTGTATAAAAGAGCCTGTATTCCTTTCAATAAAAGAGATCCCTGTTTGAACTTACATACAGCCTGCCTGGTGTTTTGTTCTGAGCTATCACAACTGGATTCGAAAGGGGGCGTGGCCTGGAAATGAGACGGTGAAGACGCACATCGTGTGAGCTCTGGCGCCGGCACTTATTACCCCTGCTTTTACACATAAACCGCGGCTCCTAAGCAGACATGACGGGCAAGAGATCGGGTAAATCCCACTCCAAGAAGGCCACTCCAGCGAGCTCCATCAAGCGTTATCTCGCCACGGTGCCCGAGGATCCCGGTGAGTCAGATGGCCTAGGCCGCTCGCCTCATGAGATGATTGTCAGCTCCGCCTCCCGCCACAGGCCCGAGACGAGGCACCGGTCTCCAGTATCCTCGTGCGAATCGGAGAGGGAGAGAAGCCCGAGGGAGGACTTGAGGGTGGCGGACCTAGTAAGCAGACTCGCCACTAAATCTGACCTTGCCCTGATGTTATCGGGACTTGAAAAAGTGATTTAAAAAGGAACTTTCTGCTGTGCGCACGGACTTAGCTCAAGTTCTAGAGCGCGTGGAAGAGACAGAGCAGCTGCTTGACAGACACGCCACCGCCATTAGAGACCTGAAAACCTCTACACGTAATCTCTTTATTGCCCACAGAATGGCATTATATAAGCTGGAAGACCAAGAGAACAGAAACAGGAGAAACAACATACGCATCAGGGGACTTCCAGAGGCATCAAGAGATGACGACTTGGCAGCATCCATACGGGGTATCTTTTAATACCCTTCTGGGAAACCCGGCAGATCACCTGCTGAAGATATTTAGGGTGCATAGAGCACTTCGCCCGCGCAATCTATCCAACAATACGCCAAGAGATGTCATATGCAGACTGCATTATTTTGAGGAAAAGGAGATTATCATGAAGAAAGCAAGAGAGGCAGAATCTTTGGACTTTGATGGAGCCATTTTGTCCTTCCCAGATCTGGCCAGGGAAACTTTAGAGAGACGCAGAGCATTAAAACCTCTCACAGAAAAGCTGCGTAAGGCCTCCATCAATTACAGATGGGGGTTTCCATCCGCGCTGATTGCTCAAAGAAATGGAAAGACGGCTGTTTTGCGATTCCCAGAAGATTTGCCAATATTTTGCATGGATCTCAACATCGAACCTCCTGAACTCCCAGGATGGCAAGATAGCATCCCTGGTTCGTCGCCACACACACCTGACGATCAGTGGCAGAAAGTCTCCCGTAAACGCCGTCTGGCTTACATGGACTCTACCAACGAAGCGGACTGAAGTCCTTAGATCTTACGGGAGGTCGCAGTAAGCTATGTAACGAGTTCATCAAATCTGTTTAATTATTATACATGCACTCTTGTTATACCTGTTTAGAGGTCTGGTTATAGCCCTAGTTTTGCTCATTATGTGCATGTTATGGCGTTTACTAGAGATGTATGACATGACTTAAAGCATGGGTTATGTATCTTGTTTTTGTTAAGTTTGCTGGCGCCGGATCGTGCAGATGGATCCGAGTAGGCCACACGTGTCTTGATACCTAAGATGAGTACTCTCCCCCCCCCCAAGGGGCGACGGGGGATCTCCTCGGTGGTGCGGACGACCCCTCGGGGGAGTGTGTATTGCTGGGGGGGTCCCCGCGGGGCCCCTGTTTTTGCACCGCAAGATTTTGCGTGCAGATCTTTTTGTCATTTTTACGCAAAAATGACTCCGGACTTTTTTTTTTTTTTCCTGTGTCTCTTTACTTTTTCTTATGTTCTTAATTTCCTACCCTGCTTCTCCTTCTTTTCCCCCTTCCCCTCCATTTTTCCCTTTTTTTTTTTTTTTTTTTTATGTTATTCCCACCAGCCTTGCGGATCTTGTTCACATGTTGGGACTCCCCAAGATCCCGATGGCCAACACTAAGCTAATCTCACTTAATGTGAGAGGCCTGCATGCTGCGGATAAAAGACATTTGTTGTACAGGGAATTACGACCCATGCAGGGAGATATTATCTTCTTGCAGAAAACCCACTTAACATATACTACGCCTGTTAAATTATTTGATCACCAGTATCCAACTTGGTTTTATAGCCTATCAGACGTGTCTAAGGCGAAAGGTGTGGCCACTGGGTTCCGAAGGGGTACGCCATTTGCAGTTGAAGACTTCCTTGCAGACCCTTCAGGTAGATTTCTCTTTATAAAGGGCAGCCTGGGTGATTTTTCATGCACACTCGCTAATTTGTATGTCCAGAATCAGGGACAAGCCAAATTTATGTCAACAACTCTAACTAAACTACAGGAATTTGCGCGTGGTTGCATTATTCTTGGGGGAGATTTAAATATCCCCCTAGAACCACTAGTAGACGCATCTCAGGGGAAGTCGTGCATCCCACATAGACGCCTAGCATATATCCGTAAGTTACTGCATAACTCCCAACTTATAGACATATGGAGGATGATGCATCCAGGCCCAAAAGACTACACATATTATTCACACGTCCATGACTCCCACTCACGGATAGACTATTTCTACATCCAGCATCACTATCTTGACCTCTTGGTAAGATCCCATATCGAAGTCTCGACGATATCTGATCACTCCCTGATTAGCATGACGATTCATTCCCCGTCTTTACGGGGAACTGGAAACTGAACGATTCACTTTTAATCGACGAAATCGATGTAAAAGAAATTGAGCAGACTCTCTCCCTCTACTTCAGAGATAATGCTTCCCCAGAGACTTCCCCAGGAACTCTTTGGGAGTCCCATAAGGCTCTTATTAGAGGTAAGCTCATCGAATTGGGGGCTAGGAAGAAGAGGGAGAGAACGCACATGCAATCTACCTTAATTAAAGAAATAGGAACCCTTGAACAGACTCACAAATTTAGTAATTTTAAATCAACCTTCCATTCCCTCACCAAAAAGAGAGAAGAATTGAAAGCTCGTTTCCATTCGGAGTATATTTCCCGCCGTAGAATTGTTGATCAACAATACTACGAATGGGGCAATAAACCGAGTCAAATTTTAGCCAGATCTTTACAACAAAAGAAGTCGGCTTCCTTTATTGTTAAGATCAAACCGACCTCTGACATAATGGTACATAAAACTAGGGACATTGCTAAGGAATTTCGCTCCTTCTACCAACAGCTCTATCAGGTTAGCAACGCACACTCTGATGATGGCACTAGAAAATCACAAATTGAGGAATACTTATCAAGAGCCACTTTGCCAAAACTCCCAGCTTCCATCTTGGAAGCACTGGAAGATGATCTCTCCGCTGCGGAACTCAGGGGAGCACTTAAGACGATGGCTAACGGTAAAGCTCCCAGCCCTGATGGGCTGACAGTGGCATACTATCGCGCTTTCGCAGATGTCTTGCTTCCATATTTGACAGCGTATGCTAATTCAGTGCCTAATGAGGGTGGGTTCAGATCGGAAACTCTCCATGCGCACATCACTGTAATCCCTAAACCGGGGAAAGATCCTACCTTGTGCGGTACCTATCGCCCAATATCGCTGTTGAATTTGGATGCTAAGTTATACGCCAAGGCGCTGGCCATTAGGCTTCTACCCTTGATTCCACAGTGGGTCTCTACGGATCAAACTGGGTTTATTCCAGGGAGAGAGGCGAGAGACAATTCGCTCAGAACACTTTCTCTAATATCCTATGTTCGTGGGTGCTCCCAGCCCACCCTTCTTCTGTCTACAGATGCAGAGAAAGCGTTTGATAGGGTGGACTGGGAGTACCTCATGGCCACGTTATCGCATTTCGGTTTGGGTCCAAATATGCTGGCAAAGATCTCTGCTTTATATCGAACACCATCAGCTCAATTGAGAATCAATGGCACGTTAAGCGACCCTTTTTTTCTTTATAATGGTACACGACAGGGGTGCCCTCTCTCCCCCATCCTATTCGCCCTTTCCCTGGAACCCTTTTTAGCAACAATACGCCACAATCCCAACATCCATGGAATTACAGTAGGTACAACAGAACACAAATACGGGGCATTCGCTGATGACGTCCTCTTTTATGTACAACAACCATTCATAACCTTATCCAACCTTATGAAAGCCTTTACGCAATTTAGTAAAATATCTAATTTTAAAATTAACTTGTCTAAATCGGAAATCCTAAATGTTTCAATCCCCCACGCAACCGTGACTAGTCTACAAATGTCCTTCCCTTTCCACTGGCAACCATCGGCTATGAAATACTTAGGAATATATCTGACCCCAGACCCGGCCTCTCTTTTCCGTAAAAATTATATCCCCTTGCTAAATGCCATTCGATCGGATTTGCAAAAATGGTCGCAGATGGCGCATTCCTGGTTAGGAAAAATTAATATTGTAAAGATGAATGTATTACCCCGGCTGCTCTTTTTATATCGAATGCTTCCATATAAGGTTCCTGTTGGGTTCTTTAAGATCATACAATCTGCTGTAGGTAAATTTATATGGAATCGTAGAAAACCTCGCATTGCCCACAGATGTTTAATTAGACCCAAAACGGAAGGCGGTCTGGCTCTTTACGCCAGTGGCTAATGGAAGTAGATAGAATATATCAAATGGAAGATAGCACTTTAAAACTTAGAAACAAACCTGAATTGGCATCTAAGATATGGTCCTGTTGGTTCATCTTTAAATTTTCGTCATCATATGCTGAGATTATGGATAATAGGGATGCTTGAAAGGTGAAGCAGAAGGATAATAACAATAATAATGTGTCTGTGGGCGACATACTGCATTGGCTGGTCCCCCCCCCTCTTTCCTTTCCTTTCTCTTTTCCCACTGCTCTCTCTTTTTTCTTTTCTCACAAATTTTCTTTTCTCTTTTGATTTAATGCATATAGGTCGTTAAGATACGACATTTAGGAATTAGACCATAGAGGTTCCTGGACCCTAGGAATCGTTTCTTATATGCGTTCCATTTAAGGGATGCAGGGGAACACCCCATATGCCAAATGCAAGGTATACCATATGATCATTAACCACCTACCAATTGCTCTTTGTGATCACTACAGAAGAGATATGTCCGGGACCGGAAGTATATAACAAAGGGTCAATTTAGTTAGTTTGACATTGTATAATGGTATAGAGATTCTCATTTCCTGATGTCTGTATCGTGATTGTTAATTGTTTAATATTTTTCTATATATCTTTCAATAAAAACTTATTGAACAACTGGATTCGAACGGCACATAGCTGTAGTTCAAATCCCGGAGCATCGGATGACTGAACCATCAGACGTTGCGATCTGCAATCTGATTCAATAGCTGCA
Organism: Lithobates clamitans; assembly: GCA_037952925.1. Taxonomy (NCBI): domain Eukaryota; kingdom Metazoa; phylum Chordata; class Amphibia; order Anura; family Ranidae; genus Lithobates; species Lithobates clamitans. Next base: position 4,122,550 of record JBBGZY010000351.1, on the reverse strand, counting down.
GAGGAGTGTCGGTAGAGTGGAACCGAGCGAGCAGGGGCTCGTTACACCCACCGATCAATCTCTTTTTTTGATTACAATATATTTCTAACAAGGACCAGCAACGGTACGTTGCTGGACTTTGAGTGGTTATACCAGAACGATGCCTGCAGGTTTAGGTATCATCTTGGTATCATTCTTTTTAGCCAGCTGTCGGCTTTCATGTAAAAGCAATCTTAGCGGCTAATTAGCCTCTAGACTGCTTTTACAAGCAGTGGGAGGGAATGTCGTCCCCCCACCCCCACCCCACCGTCTTCCATGGTTTTCTCTGGACCTCCTGTCCCAACAGGGAACCTGAGAATGCAGCCTGTGGTTCCGCCAGCTGACCATAGAGCTGATCAGAATGGCTCCAAGAAACCGAAACCGGAAGCTGCGAGCATTTCATGACTTACAATTCGCCGGATGTAAACAGTGCCATTGAGAAATTGGGAAAGCATTTTATCACACCGATCTTGGTGTGGTCAGATGCTTTGAGGGCAGAGGAGAGATCTAGGGTCTAATAGACCCCAATTTTTCAAAAAAGAGTACCTGTCACTAAATATTGCTATCATAGGGGATATTTACATTCCCTGAGATAAAAATGATAAAAAAAATGGAAGGAACCGTTTAAAAATAAGATAAAAAAGCAAACAAAATAATCAAAAAAATAAAAAAGCACCCCTGTCCCCCCTGCTCTCGTGCAAAGGCGAATGCAAGCGTCGGTCTGGTGTCAAATGTAAACAGCAATTGCAGCATGCATGTGAGGTATCACCGCGAAGGTCAGATCGAGGGCAGTAATTTTAGCAGTAGACCTCCTTTGTAAATCTAAAGTGGTAACCTTTAAAGGCTTTTAAAAAATGTATCTAGTTTGTCGCCACTGCACATTTGGGCAATATAGTGTGTTTTAGTGCATTAAAAAGTGTGTTTTTTTTTCCCCCAAAAAATGCGTTTAAAAAATCGATGCGCAAATACTGTGTGAAAAAAATAAACACCCACCATTTTAATCTGTAGGGCCTTTGCTTTAAAAATATATATATATAATGTTTGGGTGTTCAAAGTAATTTTCTTGCAAAAAAAAATATTTTTTCATGTAATCAGAAAGGGCTTTGTCTTCAAGTGGTTAGAAGAGTGGGTGATGTGTGATATAAGCTTCTAAATGTTGTGCATAAAATACCAGGACAGTTCAAACCCCCCCCCCCCCCAAATGACCCCATTTTGGAAAGTAGACACCCCAAGCTATTTGCTGAGAGGCATGTCGAGTCCATGGAATATTTTATATTTTGACACAAGTTGCGGGAAAGACAAATTTCTCACTAAATGATATATTGCTCAAACATGCCATGGGCATATGTGAAATTACACCCCAAAATACATTCTGTTACTTCTCCTGAGTACGGGGATACCACATGTGTGAGACTTTTTGGTAGCCTAGCCGCGTATGGGACCCTGAAAACCAAGCACCGCCTTCAGGCTTTCTAAGGGTGTAAATTTTTGATTTCACTCCTCACTGCCTATCAGTTTCGGAGGCCATGGAATGCCCAGATGGCACAAAACCCCCCCAAATGACCTCATTTTGGAAAGTAGACTCCCCAAGCTATTTGCTGAGAGGTATGGTGAGAATTTTGCAGACCTCGCTTTTGTCACAAAGTTTTAAAAATTGAAAAAAGAAAATACATTTTTCTTTTCTTTCTTCATTTTCAGAAACAAATGAGAGCTGCAAAATACTCACCATGCCTCTCAGCAAATAGCTTGGGGTGGATACTTTCCAAAATGGGGTCATTTTGGGGGGGGGGGGGGTTGTGCCATCTTGGCATTTTATGGCCTTCAAAACTGTGATAGGTGGTGAGGAGTAAAATCAAAAATGTACGCCCTTAGAAATCCTGAAGGCGGTGCTTGGTTTTCAGGGCCCCGTACGCGGCTAGGCTCCCAAAAAGTCCCACACATGTGGTATCCCCATACTCAGGAGAAACAGCAAAATGTATTTTGGGGTGCAATTCCACATATAACCATGCATGTGTGAGCAATATATCATTTAGTGACAACTTTTTGTAAAAAAATTTTTTTTTTTTGTCATTATTCATTAACTTGGGACAAAAAAATGAAATATTAAATGGGCTCAACATGCCTCTCAGCAATTTTCTTGGGGTGTCTACTTTCCAAAATGGGGTCATTTGGGGGGGTTGTACTGCCCTGCCATTTTAGCACCTTAAGAAATGAGATAGGCAGTCATAAACTAAAAGCTATGTAAATTCCAGAAAATGTACCCTAGTTTGTAGACGCTATAACTTTTGCACAAACCAATAAATATACGCTTATTGACTTTTTTTTTTTACCAAAGACATGTGCCCGAACACATTTTGGCCTAAATGTATGACTAAAATTGAGTTTATTGGATTTTTCTTATAACAAAAAGTAGAAAATATCATCTTTTTTTCAAAATTTTCAGTCTTTTTTTCGTTTATATCGCAAAAAAAAAAATCGCAGAGGCAATAAGATACCATTAAAAGAAAGCTTTATTTGTGGGAAAAAAGGACGCAAATTTTGTTTGGGTACAACATTGCATGACCGCGCAATTACCAGTTAAAGCAGCGCAGTGCCAAATTGTAAAAAGTCCTCTGGTCTTTAGGCAGCCAAAAGGTCCGGGGCTTAAGTGGTTAAAAAAACAGCTCTAACTCACTGATCCCCGGCTGGCAGCACAGATCCGCTCTCCTTCTCCTTACTGACAAGCTCTGTCTGAGAAGAAGGAGAGCCGATCGCCTCACAAGGGCTCTCTATTTACATTACATGATGGCTGGGATTGGACAAGCGCATCGGGATCGCGCGGCGCAGCTTTTTCTGAGAGACATTCGAGAATGTCCTCTCAGGACGAAAATCCCACCCGGCCGTTTATATGCAGTGGCTGGGTGGGAAGAAGTTAAAGTGATACTAAATTATATTTTTTTTCTTCTTTAAAAATAACAAACATGTTGTACTTACCTGCTCTGTAAAATGGTTTTGCACAAAGCAGCCTGGATCCTTTTTCTTCTCGGTCCCTCTTCGATGCTCCTGGCCTCTCCTTCCTAGGAGTGCCCCCACAGCAAACAGCCTGCTATGGGGGCACCCGAGCTGAGCCGCAGCTCAGTGTGTCCATTCAAACACCGAGCCGAGGTTCAGCCCCCCCCCCCCCTTATTCTCCTGTTTGGCTAACTAACTTAGACAGCTATTGGCGGACCAATAGCGCCGCTGCTGTGTCTCAGCCAATCAGGAGGGAGATTTCCGGACGGCCAAGGTAGTTGTGCACATCGCTGGATAGAGATTAGGTTCAGGTAAGTTTTAAGGTGGCTGCTGCACACTGAAGGATTTTAGCTTAATGCATACATTCAGCTAAAAACTGAGAGCACTGATCGTGTTTTCCAGCATGCACGTCCTGCTGAACGGCCAGCTTCTGTCAGAACAGACCGACATACACACAGACCAAATGTCGGGCCATTTTTTTTTTTTTAAGCGGCTGTTGTCTACCGACTTTCGACCTGTGTGTATCCGACTTTATTCTCTGTTAATCTACAAATTTAGGTCTGTTGTTTTTTTGTTTTTTTTTAATTTAACCACTGCAGTCCCGGAAGGATTTACCACCTTAATGACCAGGCCATTTTTTGAGAAACGGCACTGCGTCGCTTAAAATGACAATTGCGCGGTCGTGCGACGTTGTACCCAAACAAAATTATGTCCTTTTTTCCCCACAAATACAGCTTTCTTTTGGTAGTATTTGATCACCTCTGCGCGTTTTTTTTTGTTTGTTTGTTTGTTTTTTTTATTTTGTGCTATAAACCAAAAAAGCGCCACAATTTTGGAAAAGAAAAACTATTTTTTACTTATTGCTATAATATCCCAAAAAAAGGAAAAAGTAAAACAAATTTCTTCATCAGTTTAGGCCAGTATTCTTCTACATATTTTTGGTAAAAAAAAATCGCAATAAGCGTTTATTGGTTTGTGAAAAAGTTATAGCGTCTACAAAATGGGGGGAAAATTTATGGCATTTTTATTATTTTTTATTTTTTTTACTAGAAATGGCGGTTATCAGCGATTTTTAGCTGGACTGCGACATTGCAGCGGACATATCTGACACTTTTGGGACCAGTGACATTTATACAGCGATCAGTGCTATAAAAATTCACTGATTACTGTATAAATGACACTGGCAGGGAAGGGGTTAACACTAGGACGATTAAGGTGTTAAGTGTTCCCTAGGGGAGGTGTTTCGATCTGTGGGGGCAGTGGACTGACTGGGAGAAAGAGATCGCTGTTCCTGATCACTAGGAACAAACGATCTCTACTCCCCTGACAGAACGGGGATCTGTTTTTTTTACATTGACAGATCCCCGTTCTGCCTCTCTGTGGAACGATTGCGGGTAGCCGGCGGACATCGTGGCTGCTGACGACACGCATTAGCGCCACAGTCAGCCGCTGTATCTAATAACTGCCGTACCGGTACGGCAATTCGCGCAATAGAGCTGACCTTATATCAGCAGGGGCTGGTCGGCAAGTGGTTTACCGTATATACTCGAGTATAAGTCGAATTTTTCAGCACATTTTTTTGTGCTGAAAGTGCCCCCCTCGACTTATACTCGAGTCAAGCACTTTTCTGCAGGAAAAAATTTCATTTTCCGAACCGATTTTGGGGCCCTGTATCTCAGGGCCACTTGGTGCTAGGAACCCCAAATTTGGTGTGCAAACATAACATAACATATCCAAAGATGGAGTTCCTAGCACTAAGTGGCCCCGAGATACGGGGCCCCAAAATCGGTTCGGAAAATGTCATTCTCTGCTGCAGAAAAGTGCTTGACATTTTCTGAACCGACTTTGGGGCCCCTTATCTCAGAGCCACTTAGTGCTAGGAACCCCAAATTTGGTGTGCAAACCCAGTGGCACTGGTACCATAACATATCCAAAGATAGAGTTCTTAGCACCAAGTGGCCCCGAGATACGCGGCCCCAAATCCGGTTCGGAAAATGTCATTCTCTGCTATAGAAAAGTGCTTGACATTTTCTGAACCGATATTTGGGGCCCTGTATCTCGGGGCCACTTAGTGCTAGAAACCCCAGCTTCAGATATTTTATGGTGCTAGTTCCACTGGGTTTGCACACAAATTTGGGGTTCTTAGCACCAAGTGGCCTCAAGATACGGGCCCCAAATTCGGTCAACTGTGTCTATCTGCAGCAATGTCATTTTGGGACCCTTTGGGTTCAGAGACCCCAAATTTTGGCTGCAGCTAGGGGGCATCTAGGAACCCTTAACTACCTAGTTTGAAGTTCAGGGGACCTATGGCTGCAAATGGGCACAGTGAGGCATGCAAATGGGCATTGTTGACCCTCTTTTCCACTTACAGTAGCTGTGCATTTCTCACCCTCGTCTTATACTCGGGTCAATAAGTTTTTTCCCATTTTTTGTGGTAAATTAGGGCCTCGACTTATACTCGGAACGACTTGTACTCGAGTATATACGGTAATTGTATTCTGTTGTTATGTTATTTCATTAGCGTCCATTTTTAAAAGGTGTACAGATTCTTTAACCACTTGCCGACCGGGCCATAGCCTAAAGAAGGCTGCAGCGCGGTCGGCTAGTTCTGGGTGGACGTCCGTGGGACGTCCTCCCAGAATACTGCTCTCGCGCGCCCCCTGGGGCGCGCACCCGAGAACTTCCGTGACCGCTGGGTCCAGAGGACCCGGCGCATCACGGATCACGGTAAACGGCCGCTAATCGCGGCCGTTTACCATGTGATCGCTCCGTCAAATGACGGAGCGATCACATGTCAACAGACCGGCGTCATCTCATGACGCCGGTTCCTCCCTCCCCTCTCTGTACCGATCGGTACACTGTGAGCGGAGAGGGGGAGGGATCGGATGGCAGCACCGCTGTGGGCTGCATGTGTAGTGCCCACAGCGGTGCTCAGTGACATTTGCAGTCACATCCATCCATCCCTCAATGCTCAGCCATCCCTGCAATACTCTGCATAACACCCTGCAATACTCTGCATAATACTCTGCAATACTCTGCATAACACCCTGCAATACTCTGCATAATACTCTGCAATACTCTGCATAACACCCTATAATACTCTGCAATACTCTGCATAACACCCTGCAATACTCTGCATAATACTCTACATAACACCCTGCAATACTCTGCAATACTCTGCATAATACTCTGCATAACACCCTGCAATACTCTGCATAACACCCTGCAATACTCTGCATAACACCCTGCAATACTCTGCATAACACCCTGCAATACTCTGCATAACACCCTGCAATACTCTGCATAACACCCTGCAATACTCTGGATAACACCCTGCAATACTCTGGATAACACCCTGCAATACTCTGCATAATACTCTGCATAACACCCTGCAATACTCTGCATAATACTCTGCATAACACCCTGCAATACTCTGCATAACACCCTGCAATACTCTGCATAATACTCTGCATAACACCCTGCAATACTCTGCATAACACCCTGCACTACTCTGCAATATACCTGGGCACTACTCTGCAATATACCCGGGCACTACTCTGCAATATACCCGGGCACTACTCTGCAATATACCCGGGCACTACTCTGCAATATACCCGGGCACTACTCTGCAATATACCCGGGCACTACTCTGCAATATACCAGGGCACTACTCTGCAATATACCCGGGCACTACTCTGCAATATACCCGGCACTACTCTGCAATATACCCGGCACTACTCTGCAATATACCCGGGCACTACTCTGCAATATACCCGGGCACTACTCTGCAATATACCCGGGCACTACTCTGCAATATACCCGGGCACTACTCTGCAATATACCCGGGCACTACTCTGCAATATACCCGGCACTACTCTGCAATATACCCGGCACTACTCTGCAATATACCCGGGCAATACTCTGCAATATACCCGGGCACTACTCTGCAATATACCCGGGCACTACTCCGCAATATACCCCGGCACTACTCCGCAATATACCCCGCAATACTCTGCAATATACCCCGCAATACTCTGCAATATACCCCGCAATACTCTGCAATATACCCCGCAATACTCTGCAATATACCCCGCAATACTCTGCAATATACCCCGCAATACTCTGCAATTTTTAACCAGTTCCCGCCCACAGTCATATGACGTCCTTGACTTTGAGCGGGTATATCTGAATGATGGGTGCAGCTACAGGCATCATTCAGATCTCAGCTTTTTCAGCCGGCGATTCCCTACACCATAGGAATGATCATAGCTGCTGTTCCACTGCTTGATCATTCTTATGGGAGGCGAGAGGGGACGCTCCCCCCCTTCCCGCCACCCTCCGGTGCTTCTACCGACTCACCGCTACGATCGAAGCCAAGATCGTTTTTTTTTATTATTATTTCAGGCTTCCCAGCCTAGAGGTGAGATGTGAGGTCTTATTGACCCCATATCTCACTGTAAAGAGGACCTGTCATGCCATATTCCTATTACAAGGATGTTTACATTCCTTGTAATGGAAATAAAAGTGATCAAAAAATTTTTGGGGGGGGGGGAAAAGTGTCAAACTAAAATAAATAAAGTAAAATAAACAATAAAAAAAAAAAAAAAAAAAATTTAAAGCGCCCATGTCCGTGTGCTCGCATGCAGAAGCGAACACATACGTAGGTCCCGCCCACATATGAAAACGGTGTTCAAACCACACATGTGAGGTATCGCTGCGATCGGTAGAGCGAGAGCAATAATTTTGGCCTTAGACCTCCTCTGTAACTCAAAACATGTAACCAGGAAAAAATTTTAAAACGTCACCTATGAAGATTTTTAAGTAGCGACGTTTGGCACCATTCCACGAGAGTGTGCAATTTTGAAGGGTGACATGTTGGGTATCTATTTACTCGGCGTAACTTCATCTTTCACATTATGCAAAAACATTGGGCTAACTTTACTGTTTTGTTTTTTTTAAAAGCACAAAACTGTTTCTTTCCCCAAAAAAACGCGTTCGAAAAATTGCTGCACAAATACCGTGCGAGATAAAAAGTTGAAACAACCGCCATTGTATTCTCTAGGGTCTTTGCTAAAAAAAATATATATAATGTTTTGGGGTTCTATGTAATTTTCTAGCAAATAAATGATGATATTTACATGTAGGAGAGAAATGTCAGAATTGGCCTGGGCGCTCCAGAACACCTGGAGGTGCTCCCCTGCATGTTGGGCCTCTGTATGTGGCCATGCTGTGTAAAAGTCTCATATATGTGGTATCACCGTACTCGGGAGTAATAGCAGAATGTGTTTTGGGGTGTAATTTGTGGTATGCATATGCTGTGTGTGAGAAATAACCTTCTAATATGACAATTTTGTGAAAAAAAAAAAAAAGAAAAAAAAAATCTTGATTTTGCAAAGAATTGTGGGAAAAGATGACAATTTCAAAAAAACTCACCATGCATCTTTCTAAATACCTTGGAATGTCTTCTTTCCAAAAAGGGGTCATTTGAGGGGTATTTGTACTTTCCTGGCATGTTAGGGTCTCAAGAAATGAGATAGGCCGTCAGTACTTCAGGTGTGATCAATTTTCAGATATTGGCACCGTAGCTTTTGGACTCTCTAACATTCACAAAGACCAAATAATATACACCAAGTTGTACTTATTTTTACCAAAGATATGTAGCGGTATAAATTTTGCCCAAAATTTACGAAGAAAAATTACTAATTTGCTAAATTTTATAACAGAAACAAAGAAAAATTCATTTTTTTACCAAATTTTCAGTCTTTTTTCTTTTATAGCGCAAAAAATAAAAAACCCAACGGTGATTAAATACCACCAAAAGAAAGCTCTATTTGTGTGAAAAAAAGGATAAAAATTTCATATGGGTAAAGTGTTGTATGACTGAGTAATTGTCATTCAAAGTGTGAGAGCACCGAAAGCTGAAAATTGGTCTGGTTAGGAAGGGGGTTTAAGTGCCCAGTGGTCAAGTGGTTAATGAGTTCAGACTCCTCTTTAAGTGCCAGTTTATGCATGCAGTTCTGTGTGGTGCAAGATTAGCTCATTGAATTTGAATGGGCTGAAAGCGCACCACACCAAAAATAGGGCATGCGCTTCTTTTGGAAACTCGCAACTGCATTGCACAGTACTTTTGTACCATGCAATCTGATGTGGGCAAACGCAATGCATTTGGGGTGTCATTAACTTAATATTAACGCCCCCTGTAGATCGCAACTGCAGTGTATTTTGAACCCGGTGCAGGAAGTGCTCACGGAACACGTGTTTCCTGCACTGCATTCTGGTGTGAATAGATCTTAAAATATTGGATGTGTGAATTAGTAGTTAAAGAATGTTTATTTGCATTCTCGCTGCTTAACCTTTGTCTGATCTGCTGCTGTGTTTTTTGTTTTTTTCATATGCACTAAACATGTAAACTTTTGAATGTTTTAGGTTTACAATACAAACTTTTCTCTGCCAATAAACAAGCAAAATAACGGAAATTTCAGTGTGATTTTCATGCCTGTTCATTTCAGATGATGCAAATGATATGTGGGAAGATGACGAAGATGAGGATGAAGGTTTGGCAGGACAGCTATTATCAGATATTATATCAAGCAATAAATATGGTAACTGCATTTGTTCTGTAAATTGTTTCCAGAGTCAATCCACGTAGAATCACTTAATGTATTCTAAGTTAGGCCCCATTCACACTTGTGCTACTTGTCACAGGTCGCGCCCCATGTTTCCCTATGATAACCGTTCATATCTGCACGACTTCAAAGTACTTCCTGCACTACTTTGGTCTGACTTTCATGCGATTTGAGGTCCATAGACCTCAATGTAAACCCTTGAAAGTTGCACCTGCATGATATTGATGCAACTTGTGAATATTGGCAATGAAAAACCCAGTGTGCGGTCCCCCCAATGTATACCAGGCCATTCTGGTCTGGTATTGAAGGGGGGAAAAAAACAGCGTGGCCCCCCCTCCCCCCAAAAAAATTAATACCAGACCCTTATCTGAGCATGCAGGTTGGGGGGGTTTAAGGCAGGATGGGCTCTCTGCCCCCAAAGCACCTTGTCCCAATGCTGATTGGGACCAGGGCCTCTTCCCCACAACCCTAATAAAGACTTTTTAAAAACTCGTGTTGTACCCCATACTAACATATGGGGGGCTTCCAAATTCTGATAAGCCCCCCGTCTGCAGACCCCCACAACCAACCGGTCAGTGTTGTGGGGAAGAGGCCTTTGGGGGGGGGGGGGTTGAAGGCACTTTCCTGCCCCCATTTACGGGCCTGCAGGCTCGGATAAGGGTCTGGTATGGATTTTGGGTGGACCCCACACCAGTTTTTTTTTTTTTTTTTTGGGCTGGGGTCTGGTATGCATTGGGGGGGGGGGGGGGGAACCGCCCTATTTTTCATTGCCGGCGTTTTTAATTCCTTTTTTTTTTTCATTTAGCTGTCAGTGGTGAAACCAGCTGATGAGTCATTAGTTGTTAAGAGCACGGCGTCTGGCTTCCTGGCCTGCTCCTTAACAACGAGCACAGAATTCGATTTGGGTGATTAATTTTCGACCAATCTGAATTTGAATCATTCTGGACATTTGGTATTCAGAAATGAAGAAGCCGAATGAAACTAAACACAATTTTCTGTTGTGCCCATATCTAACGACTTTGTGGAGCACAAGCAAAACTATCACATTGGTCGTAAAAAGGTTGCACCCATCCAAAGTCGTAGAGTAAAGTCGCAATGGAATTTGCATGATTTTTAACTCGCACAAGTGTGAATTTACACTTAGTAAAGCCTCATAAGTTCCTTTTTGGTTGTGACAAAATTATCCTGTATATGTGTACTGACAAAATGCTACAGAAAAAGAATTTAGATAGTGACCATATTACCATAGTATTTCTTCCAACATTTGAAAACCACAAAATGCATTAACGGACAAACTCCTTGAATGCAGTTTCTTACCACGTTACTTTTCTTTTTTTGTTTACATTTTTTGGCAGATGATGATTATTATGAAGATGATGAGGAAGATGACCCAGATGTTCTCAAAGACCCATTGTACCAAATAGATTTACAGGTAAAACTGTGCAGATAGATTTATAGAAATTAGCCTAGGAGAACATCTGATGTGTTTTTTATTTTGTATTTTTTTTTTTTTTAGAAATAAACATTTTTCACAATCCTAATTCCCCATGTTGGTTACACTGGGCATAGTTTGTTTACTATGGCCCTATACAGTACTGCACATTATGTACAGTTTTGGCACACTCATGTAGATAACCCTAGCACATATGGTTAGAAGAAAACTGCCAGCTAGATTATTAGAACATTTCTGCTGATGTGATACTGTTCTTTGCTGAAACATCAGCCATAACTCAGAACAGCATTTATAGAGTTGAATAGGAACGCGTACGGTGAATAAAGATTAAAATGCATGCACGATACAGAACTAAAAAAATAAAAAGCAATAATTGGCTTTAAAAAGATCCTGTTTGTGCCTGAAGTGTTTCCTGGACCCAGTCCAGTACAGCCTCTACTGATGGCTTCTATTACAGGTCCCCTGTAGCTGCACTGTTCTATAAATCAAGGGCCTAAAAGGAAGAATAGTGACTGTCGGTGGCTGTTTTCTGCCTACATAGTATAGCATGCAAAGTGCAGGGCTTTAACAGAGGACAGATGACCTGTGACATGAAAGGGTAATCCTGGCCATACTGTGGTTCAAAGTACTTTTATATAATGCATCATAAGGTTAAAAAAAAGGGGGGTTGCAATCACTTTAAATGTTCCATAATGGTCTCAAAGGATATAAATCTTTTGTGTGTACCAAATGCCTTTGCAAACTTATATAATACATTTTAAAAGTAGAAGTGATATCACTGTGCTGCACATGGCCAGTGCAGAAACAGAGCTGTGGAAGGGATCTGTCAGGCCCACCCATTACAGGCTGAATTACTGCACAGATCTGTAAGAAGTACACAAAGATTCAAGCAAGAGTACACATGCAGTACAAAAATACACTTGTATTTACACAATGTATTCTTATTTCTTATCCCAGAGTTCGGATTCAAATTTCTGTGTCGGTCCCAGCCTAAATAAATTGGAGTCAGTATCTGATGTGATTATGAAACCTTGCTCTCCCTTTGGGTTAAAGTGGTGTTCCAGCCTCCCCCTCCAAAAATACATACTGTAGCTGCTGACTTTTAATATTAAGACACTTACCTGTCCTGGAAGCCAGCGATGTCGGCACCGCAGCCGATGTTTCCATCGGCTGTCAGATGCTGCCGCCGCCATTGCCGGTAAGGGAACCTGGCCATGAAGCCTTGCGGCTTCACGGCTGGGTCCTTACTGCACATGCATGAACCGAGCTGCGCTGTTACTGGCCCAGCAGCAGAGCAGGGAGGAGGAGGGGGGGTACCGGACTTATGTACCTTGCCACGGCGAGGCCTGGTGGAAGTGGGGACAGGGTACCTTTTTTAAAAACAGGTACCCGCTCCCCCCCAAACAGTGCCTTATGTGGCAAAAGAGGGGGGGGACAGATAAGCGAAAGTTACACTTTTGGG